>JAUPMG010257794.1:0-20973 GCA_031762675.1 Pachysandra terminalis | reverse complement strand
GCTGAGCCAACCTAAGTTCGGTTCAAGCTCGTTAAAAATATGAGCTTTTTTTTGGGCTCGAGTTCGGCTCGCGAGCCTAAATGTTGAGCTCAAGCTCGGCTTATACGAGCCAAACTCAAGCCTGAGCCTAGCTCGCTCGACTGGTTTACACCCCTAACCTCTCCGGTAAGGGTGGGGTGGGTTATCCATTTAACCCACCCGATTGCCATCGGATCGGATGGTATAAGAGGACGAGCTCATGCAAGTACTAGAGAAGTCTATGTTACAAAAGTCAATTTTTATTTTTATTTTCAAGTCATTTAATTAAGTTAAGTTTGTCTTGATGAAGCATGGTATTGAAAACTCAAAAAAGGCATCGAGTAGCCACAAAGCTAGAAATCCAAAGTTGGGAAATAGCTTTCTTGGATAATAAGTACATCATTGTTACGATGGGGGATACAATGCAGCCTGTGAAAATTGATGGCCAATGAAGTAATTGTTTTGTCTTTCAGCATTTATTTTATTCATCACTTGGGCTGGGTTTGGTATGGCTTTTTAGAAGTTATTTAGAGAGAAATCTTAATTTGAATTTGAATTCAAGTTGTCTTCGTGTAAGTAGTTATACAAAAGAATAGCAGTATCTAACTGTGATATTAGGGATAGAGATACAACAAAACAACCTAATTGAAACTACTTCTATGTAGATAAGAGCACGTGAGCTGAGATCTCTAGCTGTTATCGTAGTAAATAAGATCATGTGAGATGAGATCTCTAGCTGTTATCTTAGTAAATCTCTAGCTGTTATCTTGGTAAACCATAGTTCGTAATACTCCCTCTTAAGTTGGCGTGTGAATTATATTTAGAACACCTAGCTTGCTAAGTAGATAATGGAATTGAGAGGGAAGTCAATATGCAATTAAATCTTTCCCTTTATTAACATGAGAATCAATAATTTATAAACTATAAAAAGTATAATAGTAACAAGCTTTCCATGTTTGCCAAATTTCATATAGGTGTTGACTTGCCTAATAGGCCTTTGGCGAATTAAGACGATTGGGCCAACTATACCTTCAATGTACCTGGACAAGCATGTCGAAGGGAACAATGGCTATGGTCTTCATCTCTGGAAGCCTAATGTGGATGCTTGTGTGAGGTGGCTAGATGCAAAGGAAGCAAGGTCAGTTGTATATGTATCGTTCGGCAGCCTCACAAAGTTGGGAGATGAGCAAATGAAGGAACTTGCATGGGCTCTGAAGAGGAGCAAACGACTATTTCTTGTGGGCAGTAAGGGCCACAGAAAAGAGTAAGCTACCCAACAAGTTCTTAGAGGAGACATCGTCAAAGGGTTTAGTTGTGAAATGGTGTTCCCAATTATAAGTGTTGGCTCACCGTGCAGTAGGATGCTTTATAACGCATTGCGGTTGGAACTCGACGCTCGAAGGATTGAACTTAGGTGTGCCATTTGTTGCTGTCCCGCAATGGTCAGACCAACCCACTAATGCCAAGTATGTAGAGGGGATTTGGGGAGTAGGAGTAAGAGCTAGGATGGATGAGAAGGGGGTTGTGAGGAAGGAAGAACTAGAGGTATGTACAAGAGAAGTTATGGAAGGCTTAAGAGGTAAAATTATGAGGAAGAATGCTATCAGATGGAGGGAATTACTAAGGAGGCATTTGATGCATGGGGGAGCTCAGAAAAAAAATCTAGAAGAATATGTGGAGGAGCTTGTGAGGGTCAAGAGGACTTGATAAGAGTCTGATGAAAGAAATGTTTTGCTCCTTTTATATTCTTACTGGTATAATAAAGCATGGGTTGTGTAACCCTATATATATATATATACATATATTGGACTACTTTAATGAAATGTACTTTACTTGTTGTCTAAAGGATTTGAACCTTGGTTAATTTAGTGAGTGTGTCTTGTGTGCAAGCTTGTCTCACATTGGAAACCTACAAATTTGAGTGGTATATATACCATCTCCTCCTATGAGCCTTGTGAGTTTGTAGAGGGGAACAAGGAATGCTCGCGCACGTGAGGCCCACTGAGGAGCCTAGGCCCGTCCAAGAGGATTTCGAATGTCGGCTCTGGAAAACCTTAATGCGCGCTTGCGTCTTGCACACACACACACACACAAAAACACGTGGTCGGCCGGTTTGAATTGGATCGCACGTTCATGGTTCTAAATTTTTTGGACAAACCCGATTCTTTTTATCTGACTATTTTGTATTGACCGTTGTGGTAACGACTTCACAGATTTAGTCTCCCATGATATCATAAAGTCTCTCGAGGCTATCCATGAACGATCACATTATAACATTCATCTGTGTGCCTATTTATACTGGGGTCTTTATTGAAACAAAAAAGAACGATTTCTGATACTGCTCTCTATTTTTCTGCATTCTTCTACTCTTCCGTTTTGCTTTATGTATTGCTTTGTTGGGAAAAGAGTGCCTGTATTCTTTGTGAGCTCCTTCATTCTCTGTTAGTGCAGAACAGAAAGGAAACACAGTGTGTGGCTAGGTTATGTTGTATCCTAGGGACGTCGTGCTTGCATTCAGTGTGCATTGGAAATTTCCGCAGAGGCGTGAAGCGTCTTAAAGAGAGCGACTTGGTCCATGCCTCATCCCTGTTGCAACTATATGGTAATCTACTTTCAATTATCCAGTTTAATTTGGGCGAAAAATGTATTATCACCCAAATTTTATTGCTATTATTCCAACAATTTCAAGACGTTATCTGTGATTCATGGAGAATCCCTCTGCTGTACTTGTTACTGGACCAAGTGACCAAAACAAATGTTTTTGGTTTGGTGGTACTTACTTTAAAAGATGGAGATAGAAGATGCTATTTTATTTGACCCTTGTTAAGTTACTAATGTGTTTAATGAATAAGATCCTAGGAAAGGAATCGAGGAGATTGATCCACAAACTAAATTTGTGCAGACGTGGGAAAGAGATGACTTCATGTGTAGGGTTTGCATTCTAAATTTTCTATTTGATGGCGTATATGATTATTATTGACAGACTTTCCTTACTACTAGAGACCTATGGAATGCCTTAGAGAAAAAATATGACACTGAAGAGACTGGAACAATAAAAATATGCTACTAGCATGTACTTTAAATTGATGGCAAATTAGTAGTGATCCAAACCCATGACCTTCAATTATTTGTGCATGATAATCTATCAGAGGGAATGTAAATTGATGAGCAATTCCAAGTGGCTATTGTATTTGATAAACTCCCTCCTTATTGGAAAGAATTTAAGAACTCCCTAAGGCAAAAGACTAAGGAATTCTCACCAGAGAGTCTCATTATCCATCTGAGTATAGAAGAAGAAGCTAGAATGCAAGACAAAAGGGATGAGCTGAATTTTGACTCTACTAGTAAGGTTCATTTTGTGGGTTCGGATAGTCAGAAGACTAAAGACAAAATGAAATCTAAGAGGGAGAATATGAAGAACTAAGCCTTACCAGAATGGAAACCCAAATCCAAATAAGTACTACCAAGGACCCCCTTTCAGGTAGAATCTGAATTCTAATGCTAATGCTATAGTATTTTACTATTATATTTGTGGCAAGCCTGTGTATACTACCAAGGTTTGTAGATCCTGGAAACGTGCACCTGTTGGAAAGGCTAACATGGCTAAAGTAGCAATTGGGGCGATGATTACCGAGGTCAATGTACTTGAAGGCACTGATGGGTAGTGGATGGATACTAGAGATTCTAAGCATATCTTCCATGATCGTAATTGGATCAAGTCATACTTTCCTGTTGAGAATGACAAGAAGGTTGTACTTTGAGATTCTCACACTTCTAAGGTTGTGGAAACGGGTGATGTTGAGATGTCATTCACTTTTGGCCGTACGGTACTTTTGAAGGATGTTCTTCACACTTATGAGATAAGGAGGAATCTAGTTTCTGGATTTCTCCTCAAGGCTGTTTTTAGGAAAACCATAGAATCTGATCAATATGTAATAGCTAAGAATGGGATATTTGTTATTTGTGGGAAAAGGGTATGCCTGTGATAGAATGTTTAAACTCAATATTGAAAATTTGAATAAAGCATTTTCTAGTTATGCTTATATGGTTTCTTAATGTTAATTTTTGACATGCTCGTCTTTTTCATATAAATGGAAAATATGTTAAGAACATGAGTAATTTAGAAATTATTTCTAAATTAAGTAATGAAAACTTAAAAAAATGTGAATCTTGTAGCACTGCTAAAATAACCGAACAACCATTTAAATCTAGTAATATAGAAATAGAATTATTAGAGCTAATTCAACAGATATTTGTGAGATGGAAGGTATCTTAACCCGTGGAGGTAAAAGATACTTTATAAATGTTATTGATGATTTCTCTAAATATACATCAATAAAAGTGATGCATCTGAAACTTTTAAAACTTATATAAAAGAAATTGAAAATCAATTTGATAGAAAGATTAATAAGTTAAGGAGTGATAGAGGTAGAGAATATGAATCACTTAGATTCGATCTCCACATTCAATCCTAAAGGTATAATTCATGAGGTCACTGCCCTTTATTCTCCATTATCTACTAGAGTTGTTGAACGCAAAAATGGATTTCTAATAGAACTCACCAATAAAACATTAATTAGATCAGAGGAACCTTCTTAGTTATGGGGAGAGGCTCTATCAATTGCATGTTACCTCATAAAGAAATTCAAACTACACCCTTTAAATTATGGAAAAACGGAAAACCTAATTTAAATTATTTTAGAGTCTGAGGTTGTTTAGCCTATGTAAGGTTACCTAATCTCCAAAGTCCTAAACTACCTGTTAGAGCATCTGAGTGTGCCTTTATGGGTTACGCTCTAACAAGTACTGCCTACAGATTTTTTAGATCTGCAAAATAATGTTATAATTGAATTCAGAGAGCTGACTTCTTTGAAGATAAGTTACCATTTAAAAATAGAAATAGTGGAGGTTCAGTTTCTAATGAAGCTATTACAACTGCACCTAAATTTATAAGTCAAGATGACAGATTTACAACCAAGGAGAAGCAAAAGGGCGAGAGTTGAAAATGACTTTGGACCCTAATACTATGTTTATAATGTTCAAGGGGATCCAACTTCCTTGGAAGAGCCTCTTTCCTCTCTAGACTCTGAATTTTGAAAAGAAGCCATTAATGATGAAATGGATTCTTTAATTTTCAATCAGACTTGGAAATTGGTTGTGTTACCACTTGGTTGTAAACCGATCGATTATAAATGGGTTCTTAAGAGGAAACTTAAACTAGTTGGAACTATAGATAAATACAAAGCTGGGTTAGTTACTAAAGGTTTTAGACAAAAAGAAAATATTGATTTGTTTGACACATACTCTCCTGTCACAAAAATTACATCTATTAGAGTATTAATTGCTATAGTAACAATACTGAATTTAATAATTTATCAAAAAGGATATAAAAATTGCTTTCTTAAATGGTAACTTGGAAGAAGAAATATATATGGATACACCCAAGGGTTTTGTCGCCCATGGTGATGAACATAAAGTATGTAAATTTATGAAATCTTTATATGGTTTGAAATAAGCACCTAAACAATGGCATTATAAAATTGAAAAATTTGTAATTGATAATGGTTTTTGAACAAATGAAAGTGATAAATGTATTTATCATAAATTATTGAATGGATTTCATTTGATAATGTATCTCTATATTGATGATCTGTTAAATTTTGGATCTAATCTCAGAGTTATAAATGAGATAAAATTATTACTTAATAATAACTTTGATATGAAAGATGAAGGTGAAGCAAATGTGATACTTGGAATAAAAATTACTACAATTGATAATGGTATATTCCTAGATCAATCACATTATATTAAAAAGTTTATTAAGAAATATAAATATTATGATTGTAAACCTGTTTGCACTCCTTTTGGCCCTATCATACACTTATTTCCTTCAAATTAATAAAGATTCTGATGCCTTAAATCAGAAAGAATACGCAAATATAGTTGGTTGTCTACGGTATGCCACATATTGTACTAGACCTGATATTGCTTATGCTATAAGAGTACTTGACAAATTTACTAGTTGACCCAATTCTAAACACCAGAATGTTGTGAACAGAATAATGAAGTATCTTAAGAATACTATAGACTATGGTATTCATTATCATAAGTATCCTTCTGTCCTTGAGGGATTCAGCGATGTCGATTGGAATATACTTTCTAGTGATTCCATGTTTACCACTAGCTTTGTGTTTATATTAGATGGTGGAGTGCTTGTGTCTTGGAAATCCAAAAACCAACAGATTATTACAAAATCCACTATGGAGGTTGTACTTATATCTCTAACCTCAGTCAATGAAGAAGCATGTTGGTTATGTGATCTAATATCTGAAATACCCATATAGAATGAATCTGTACCTCCTGCCTTGATTCATTGTGACAACACTGCTGCTATAGGCAGGTACATAATAAATATTATAATAGAAAATGCAAATGTGTTTGAAGAAAATATAGTACTATGAGATCTTACATCAACAATGGTACCATAAATGTTGATTTTGTTAGATCGGGCGATAACATCGCAGATCCATGGACTAAACCTCTAGTTAGAGAGAAGATTTGGAATACCTCAAGGGGAATGTGACTTAAGCCCATAGAAAAATAAATTACCTATGAGTATATCCAACCTACAAACTGGAGATATGCCTTGTTGGTGTTTATACTCGTAGTTCATCCCTACAGTGTAAGTGCATAAAAATCTTGTAATGCATGTAATAATGATATTTTAACTGTTAATGATATCTATAGCTCTTATGAGTAGGATCTAGTAGTTGCAGGAGCATCCTTAATACACAGTAGGATCTAGTAGTTGCAGGAGCATCCTTAATACACTCGCCTATTTGAGTGTGGGAGTGGGGCTACTTTTTATGAGAATTGGGTTGATTCTCTAAAACACTCAAGAATCTGGGATGGACTACAAGTATAAACTACCCATAGATTTATCATTGTAAGGACTCGAGAAGGACTCACCTTTCACAAAATTAATGAAGGTGGTTGGTCTAGTAATGGTATGACTATCAAGCCCAAGACCTATACAATACCCACTGAGTTTGCCTATACTTGAGAGTCTTTCAAGATTCTCATCCCCTTTGGTGAATTTTTGATCAACCATGTCTCTAGAAATCCTAAGTTGGTTGATCTCACTAGGTAAGGCTAGATTTTTAGTTTTAACTTTCTCAAAGTCTTTAGCTTCATTTATATATCTAGCAATACTTTTATTAGTCGATAGTAATTCATTTTTAAGAGTTTGAGTTTCAATTACTAATGATTGTTTATCATTGGACAAACTTTTCAGATTGTCTTCCAACTTAGAATTTTCAGACACTAATTGTACACTAGTAGTTAATCTACATGCTTCCTTGTAAAGAGAATCTTAAACTTCCTGAAAATCTTCACCATCCGAATCTTCAGGTTCTACTCTCTTTTCAACTGAGGTTTCATGTAGAGATTTGATTATAGGTATCGAATCCTCAAGATAAAGCATCAAAGTTCTAACCCTCATACTGGCAAGGTATTTACCTTCACCAGCAATTGAAAGGTTAACTAACTCCGAATTAGAAGAGTCATCCCATGTATGAGCTGCCACTACCCGTCTTTTTGTTTTACTTTTGCTAGGGTAAATGGAAGCGGAATGACCCTTAACTCTAGGCATCTCAATAAACTTAAACTCAAGGTGGTTAAACCTTATATTGGAGCATGAGGTTTTGATACCAATTGAAAGTGCATTTAAGATGTCCTAAAGGGGATGGATAGGTTTTAAGATATTTTATGCGGAATTTAAGTTCGTTTAAAACCTATGAATTATGTTATTATTGATTATCAAGTATGCCAATGGAAAATCAACTAATAACTCATGTGATTGAATGGAAAACCTAGCATGAAATGTCTACCAATATAAAAGCACAAGCAATCTACAGAAACACACAATTTATAGTGGTTCTACACTCCAGCCTACATCCACTCCCAAGGGCACCGCGCACGGTCCCAAGGTATTCACTAGGACTGGTTTTCAATAGGTTCACCACCAACCGTTAAACTTGAGATTTCATACGGATAACCCCTAATTGTTATAACGAGATTTTTGCCTTGGTTCACCTCAAACCGAATTTCTTTTAGGGTAGTTTGATCCCTATGAATCTACATCCACCTTACAATTTTTCAATTAAAAATTAAAAATAGGGAATTTACTCAAATAGGTTTACCAATAATTTGCAAGTCCGATGATATGCTCAAAGCCCAAAACGAATTCCTCGCTCCGCTCCTTTGATGAAAATGGTCCAATGGACCGTGCACAAAAGGGCGAGTGCCTTACAACCCTTGACGTGTGTGTGAATCTACCTATGGGTTCAACACATCTTGGGTTAAGGTCTTTCTCTCAATCTATCTTTTTCATTGGATGACTATCAAATAGTCTCACTATGTGAATGGGGAAGAAGATGGAGAGGAAATTCCACAAAGCCTATAGGAGGCTTCTAAGCTCTCCTCAATTCTCTAGGGATTTGGAAGATTTCTATTTTGGGTTTCGCGCTCAAGCGAATGGATGTTCTATTTATAATATCCAATTAAAATCGCACAACCGGTCAACGGAGCAACATGTCCAGTCGACCCGACAACTCCCAAAGGCTAGAATTGAAGCCCAACGGTTTTATTTTTCTGTACTCGCGATTCCTGGTTGACCGAACCATTCTGGTCGGTCGACCAGTTTTTGGAAAATTCAGATACGCTCCCTTGTTGGGTTCGCTCGGAGAAGCCATCCGGCCGACCCTGTTTCGACCAGGTCGATTGGATGAACGTTGTCGATCAACTGGGTAACCACAGGTCTACAAAACAGAATAGGGATGTTTTGTGATTGGAATGGACGTTGATCGGTCGAGTGATCGGACTCCCCACCGGTCAATCGGACCAACTTGGTCAGTTGACCGAGTCTTGAGAAAACCTATTTTACCAATTCTAAGGTTTTTTTTTTCCCAAAGGCCATCCATGATTGGTATCGACCAACCGTGGGCAATACCCAGTTGTCTGGACATGAGAAAAGAAGAAAGAGGCTATGTTTGTACAATGGACGCTCCCAAAGAATAATTTAGTAAAGCTCAATTTCAATTGAGCATCAAGGGGATTTCCTGGAGTGTGTCGAGATTCAAATGGTGGTTTCTTATGTGCTTTTCTCCCTACCTAGGTGAATCCACATCCTGTGTTGCGAAAGCCATGGCTGTTTTTTGAACGAAGGTTATATGGAGCTGGAGGTGGAAGGTCACAATCACACAATCAACAAGATTTTATCCCTTGAAAGATAACCCCATGTATTCTATATGCTTGGAGTTTCATCAGTCGTTTCATTTGTTTTAGATTCAATCATGTATACAGGGAGGCTAATTTCTCAGCAGATGCATTAGCTAATTTCGCTATTGACCGATTTTCCTGTTTTTGGATCAATTCTTGCCCTCCATATATCACCCAAATCCTCAAGGAGGGCCTTTTGGGTCAGTCTACTGACTACTAGTAATAGTACACGAGTATGGGTTATTGGTAAAAAAAAAATGAATTTTATGTTACTGTTCAATTTGACTGCAATAGTGCATTTTTACATAATATTGAAAACAATAGTACATTAAGGCTCTGTTTGTTTCAATGCAAAATAGGATACTGAAAACATTTTCAGTGGAAAATGCTTTTTTCAATGTAAAACTATATCCACATGTATTTCATTTTCCAAATATGAGACAATTTTCTGGAAATGTGAGCTGAATAAATGGATAAAAGGATAAAAAGAAATAAAAATTTACATACTCAATTTGAAACATTGCCTCTGAAATCTGATACAATTTCTCGCCTACTAAACCTTGATTATAATGTATTACGGCTCCGCAAGAAAGAAAATCTCATTGGAAGAAGAAATGGGCGACGGCACTCCAATATCCAGCCAACTGTGATAAGAAAGAACTTGGTATTTATTGAAACAAATAAAATCTATTTTTCATTCTTTTTGCACAACAAAACAACTTACCTGGGCCAGAATACTATTTCCTGTGTGACCCTCAATAACCAATCCTGCGGTGAGACCAATCATTGCCCATGCTCCATTGATTGCTTCAATACGACGTTGTCTCTATAATCACATCATTTTATTAGTCAAGATAGAGAGGAAAAGAAATGAAGGGAAATACAAAAAGATGATCCTGCTTCCATTAATAGTAATGTTTGGATAGAGATGTTGATTGATCAGTACATAAACCTAGATGGTCATATGCTCCAAAATAGTAAAAGAAACAATATAGGTAATCTCAGGTGATTTCACTTTTATACATAGCTATACTAACAAGGTCATCTGTATACCTCATAAAAGGTATTAAACGATGAGGATGCTCACCCAAGAAGCAGCCAAACTCAGAATGGAGTCAAACATGGCACTCAAATAGTTTATTCAACCATGAGTTGTGTTGCTTCCAACTCAATCTTTTTTTTTTGTTTTCCGTCTTTTAAACCCTAAAATAGAAGTGCTCCTTCAAGAAGGTTGAAGCCTCCCTATTTGCAATCGCAGAAATGATCTATTTTATCACTAGGATCCAAAAGCCTAGACACAAGGTTGTCAATGGATCGAATCACAATCCAAGTTCAGTTCAGATCCCATCCAAAAAAAGCAGATTTGCTAAGGGATTTACAATCTGATAAATCCAACAAGGTATGATCCAGTTCGATCCGACTATTAAATTGGATTACATTCGGATATAGGTTGATTTGATCTGATTTCATTTGTGAATAAAAATATACATATATTTACATATACATACATACATATATGCACATGCTTATATGTAAATTGATTATTAAGAGTATTAACATTAAAGTTAAAATAATTGGTGATTCTCTATGACTGTAAATAAAGCCATCATCTCCTTCTCAAATCCATCAAACGAAACCCCCATAAATTTACTAAAACTTATGATTGTATGGACAACCCACTCTGATATATCCTCCCCTTCCACAACAGAATCAGCATTTGTGGGATTTCAGCAGATCGGCTTAAGCCAGCAATCTTGGCAGATGTTAGCAATTTTGCTCAACGGGAAAATTGGAAAATGTCTAGTGTATTGCCGTGACTTTCAAGTTGCCAAAATACCCCAAATCCTGAAAGTGCGAAAACCCCCATATTGGGGATGCACTGGGCCCCACCTGGACCTTTCAACCGGTGGGCTTAGACTCTTTTGTCTGGGGGTGCCCAACCCTGGCTTCCGCCGGGTAATTCCCAGCAAAAGTCACTTTTTTTCTGCCGGGAACCCCCCGGCTCGTTTCTCACGTGGTTCGGGCCAGATGAGCTCCCTTTCAGTATAATTTAATGTTTTATGCATGTTGCACTTGTTAGACGAGAGTTTTGACTACTAGAACTTATCAAATTGGGATATACTTGCTTTTGACACTAATGCCAAGAAAGCAATAGTTGCGTTGGGAAGTCCTTGAGACGTCAAACCCAGTGAAATTGAATTCTCCGTGAAGATGCGGAGTACCAACGACTAGATGGTAAGAACCCGCGCACCTTGACTATAACTTCACAGTGACAAACTCGTTAAAAGTGTTTGATATGGCATAGCTTAGTCTTGTAAGGATAGCACTTCGACATAACTGCCTAACCAACTATCTTATTAATTGAATAATTTATTATCTCATAATACTTTTGCCAAAGAGAAGATCTCCATCCCGGGCGAGAGCCCACTATGGGGGGGATTACGTGGTCCTTAAGGTGTGGCGGCTAAGGGTGTGGACATCGTCAGTGGTCGGGTAGATACTTGACAGACGAATGGGTTAGTAACCAACGAATTGTTGTGCCGAGACATGATGTGCTTAGGAGTGTCAATGGATACCCGACAAACCCGTTTGATAGGTTCGGTTACGGGTTTTATAGACCCGGTTCATATCGGGTTTGGTTTCAGTTCTATAAAAAAATAGCCCCCTTAAGAATCGGGTCTATGCGGGCATACCCAAAGGGTACTAGTTGGGTTTCGGGTCTATTGAATTTGTTAAATGATTTACTAATTATTCTTTATATCCCTAAAGGTAAAATAATTTCGAGCTAAAAAAAAGTTTAATTTGTAACTTAATTCATTACATAGATTTTAACCAATCAATAATCATAATATTAATTAATTAACCTAAAATTGATCATTAACTTTTCAATTTTAAATGTCAACTGCTATTAGACATTCATTTTATACGGTGGTGGATGGTTTGTAATACGTGTGGGTGTAAGTACTCTATCTAAATTAAATAAATCGAAGTTTCGAGAATGAGATTGTTGTCATGATAATCAAATAATGTTAATATAGTGGAATTAAACACTCTTACAAATACATTAATGTAGTAAGTATTAAGTATTTATTAAAATCCTGGTATTCACAGGTTTGGTTCTAGGCCTAAGGGTGATAACCCTGAACCCGGAACTGCTCCACATAATAGGGTCCGGTTCTAGGACTTGATGGATCCGTCCTGAATCTGACTCGTTGACAACCCTAGATGTACCACCTTACCATGAGTTGTCAAGAGAGAGATTTATGCCTTGTTTTTAATTAATGAGTTACAAATAAATAAAAAGAATTATGCTCTCCCCAATTATGGGGGAGGTTACAAGAAGAAGATATGGAGATGGTGATTAGTGTCACCAACATAGAAGATGCCCAAGCTTATATAAAGTCTAGCATGGCTTAGGCAAAGGGGGTTCTCTTTCTGGGATTTTTGGTGAATCCTTCACTTGAAAGTTGAGAACACAACACTTGAGATATTCTCTACAGAGAAAGTCTCTTAAGGAAGTCAAGCTATCTCTCTTTATATTTCTGCCACTGCCTACCTACCACCCTTTACCGACCCAACCCTTCTCGTCCAATTCAAGCAACATTGTAGGAATGGCTGTATAATTGATGTTTAGGTCTACATGTGGATCCACCTCATCCTACTTAGATCCTACTTGGTGGACATGTAGGCCCATACTGCCACATGGACTGTGTTGCCTAAAAAGACACCCACACCTCCCATATATATATATATATATATATATATATATATATGTTTTTGATGAATTACAAAGAAACCAAGCAAGGGGAAAGCATATCAAGAAACATAAAATACAACAAAAGATAAATATTATCCTCTAAATCTACCCTAAACCATGCAGAGAAATCAAATCACCCCCGTTAACATATCCTTTGATGGCATCCCTGAAAAAAAGTGACTCCCTTTTTGCTCCCCACACCCAACCTATCAGCCATGTCATTGGATGATCTAACCACATAGTTGAACGAGGCATTCAAGTCGTGCCATATCTCTGGCCAATCAGACAAGGTGAGACAACGTCCATGAGCATCTTCGGATGTCACCCATCCACGATCATCGTAACAGAATCACCCTCCGCCGCTAAATCAAACATGCCTGGTGATCTGGCCTCTCTCAGGCATATTAGTAGGGCATAAACCTCAGCTCTCATCGCATCCCTCTCCCCTGGGACCATAATATGCATGCAGATATGACCATCGTGATCTTTGAATACCCGTCCAATACCCGAAGGACCCGAATGTGTTCAGCAATCATATGTTCTATAATACGACTTACTGTAGCAGACAAGGTGAGACATCCTCCATGAACATTTCCAACTGTCACTCATTCATGAGATCACCATAGTAGAATCAGCCTCCACCACAAAATCCAACATGCCTAGTGATCTGGCCTCTCTTAGGCATGTCAATAGGGCATAAACCTCAGTTCTCATCGCATCCTTCTCCCCCAGGACCAAAATATGCATGCAGCATATGACCATCGTGATCTCTAAATACGCCTCCAATACCCGAAGGACCAGGATGTGTTCAGCAATCATATATTCTATAATATGACTTAATATTTCAAGTAATTATTTTTTTTGATAATTAACAAGCATTTCATTAATCATCAATGTAATAGATAAATACAAGGTCACCAAAGGTGACCATCAATAGTGCTAAAATAAAGGAACATAAAACATGCTGATAAGTAGCAAGGAAGAAAAAACTACTATCCAGACTCCTCTAATCTGAACTCCTCCAAAGGACCCGCATAAAATTCTGTTCGATTCATCCCGTCTCTAGCAAGCTTGTCGGCAACCTGATTAGCCGACCTAGGAATGTGTCTAAAAGATACCACTCTGTCGACACACAACCAATCGAACCAAATGCCCGTACCACCATGGACAACCCTCCCTCTCGTCCATCCATGAGAGCACTGATGAGGAATCACATGAGGGATCACCCTCCAACTTGATGTGGCTGAAATTCTGAACTGATGCCTCCTTCAACCCTGCCATAATCACATGCACCATTGCTTGAGTCGAATCCCCCTCTCCAATAGAGCATAGGAAGACATGAATAATATGGCCATATGAGTCCTGAAAGACTCCTCCCACCCCTAAGGGACAGGGGTTCCCAATAGAGGATCCATCAAAGTTCACCTTGATGAAACCCTCCCTAGGGGGAATCCAAGATGTCCTGCAACATGACCTCGGAGACGATGAGTGCATGATAGGTACCTAGTGCCTAGTGAAGTCATCAATGGAGAGGCCTCCCCAAACTCAAGGCGAACAGCTGCCCATAAGGCAACAGAGAAGCTGCATGCATCAATCAAACTCTGAACCAAAACTGCCCGGTCCTCAAAACTCCTGTTACGCTCCTCCCAGATCCTCCAAAGAACTGCATGAAAGGTAGTTGCATACATCATCTTTCCTCTAGCCCCCAATCTAGGAAAACGACATAGATCCAAGAGCATCTGGATCTTCTGAGGTATAACAAAATCAACCTCCGCATGTACAATAAAATGATGCCATATCCATCCCACCACCTTATAATGGAGAAACAAGTGGTCCACCGACTCACTGTTTCTTCTACACATGTGACACATATTGAGAGAGGTAGCAAGTCCTCTATATCTTTTTGGAGCATATCACAAGTGTTGATCTTGTACGAAATGGGCAAACAAAAGCCCTGGCTCTGGGGGGAACAAAGGACAGCCAAACTCTATTTGGGTTAAAGGAGAGAAGAGGAGCAACTGATGGACTACGAAGTGTGGAAAAGAATGACCTGATAGAGAATAGACCATTAGACTCAATAGACCATATACGCATATCCGGATGGGTTGAAGCAATAAAGACATTTTTCAAAAGATCCAAAAGGGAATCTATCTCCCTTAAATCCCCAGGCCTAAGATCCCTCCTAGTGGCCAGATTCCAAACCAACCCATGTTGAGACCAAGACAAAATATATAAAACCAATAGATTGGAGTTTCTCACAAGGTGAGCTAATCTAGGGAAACGAGATGCTAGTGGCAGGTCATACCAACAAGCATCCCACCAAAAAAGGGTATGATTCCCATCGTCAACACACAAACGAGTGAACTGGTAGAATAGAGATACTAATACTAGGATTGCTTTCCAGGGACTAGCCCTAAACACTCTTGCCTGAGGAGTTGGATCCCAAGCATTATTATGGATCCCATACTTGCCACTGATTACTTTAAACCAAAGAGAATTTGTGTCCCTATGGAACTTCCACAGCCATTTGCCCAAGGGATGAGTTGTCTTGCCGAATATTTCCCATATTTAAGCCCCCATCCTATTTGCTTCTGCACACTATTTCCCATTTCATTAAGTGGCACTTCTTCCCCCCTCCCCCTTCCCAAAGGAAGTCTCTCTGCAGCCTGTCAATCATATTTGCTACACTAACAAGAATACGGAATAAGGATAGAAGTACGTAAGTAGCTAGGCTAAAGATGCTTGGATCATGTAATCCTTCCTCTGCAGCCTCACAATCCTATTTGCTACACTAATCAGAATACGGAATAAGGATAGAAGTACATAGGTAGCTAGGCTAAAGATGCTTGGATCAATGTAATTCTTCTGCCAAAGGAGAGATATGACTTTTCCATGTGGATAGTCTTACCTCCATTTTTTGAATAATGGGATCCCAAAAACTAGGCTTGTGAGGGTTGTCACCAAGAGGTAATCCTTGGTACCTAATAGGCTATTCATCAACTCTACACCCCAGAACACTCATAAAGCCCTCAACCCTATTACTAGACAAGTGAATCACCACTAAACAGCTTTTTCTCCAAATTCACTTTTAATCCCGATACCATTTCGAAGCATTTAATAATGGACTTGATCTAATACATTTGTACCTCTTCTGCTTTGAAAGACAAATATCGTATAATCAGCAAACTGGTGATGTGAAAAATCAACTCCATCCCCCCCCACCCTAAATCCAAATATCAATCCCATCTCCTCCGCTCTTGATAAGAAAACACTAAGCACGTCACCAACAAGTGTGAAGAGAAAAGGCGAAAGAGGGTCCCCTTGGAGAAGGTCTCTAGACGAACTAAAGTTACCTTGGATACTCCCATTAATTGTGAATTAGAAGGACACGTTTCTCATGCACCCCCCCTATCTACTTCCTCTATTTTCCCCCAAACCCTCACCATAACAAGACATTGTCTAGGAAATCCCACTCTATCATATCGTAAGTCTTCTCCAAATCTAACTTACACACCAATCCTTCCTTACCATCTCGGATCCTTTCCTCCACTATTTCATTTGCAATCAGTGCACTTTCCAAGATTTGGCGCTTGGCAATGAAGGCGCTTTCATTAACTAGGGTAATGTGTCCCATCACTGATTTCAATCTTACTGCAAGAACCTTGGCTATGATCTTGTATAGGCTTGACACTAAACTGATCAGCCTAAAATCCTTAACTTCCACAACCCCTTTTTTCTTAGGAATCAGAACTACGAAGGTAGCATTGGTAATCTTATTGACTATCCCATTAGCAAAGACTTCTTTAAACACTTCAAGGATATCTGATTTAACTAACTCCCAAATCTCCTGATAGAAGGCCATGTTGAATCCATCTGGGACAAGCTCCTTATTCCTATCCATTTCCCAAATGGCCTTCTTGATCTCCTCCTCAAACTCTCTCTCCAGCCACTCCATCTGAGCTTATGAGATTCGATTACCCCCCAAATTCCCTAGACCAAATTTCATTTTCATCTCCGACTTGTATAGATTGGAATAGAAAGATACCAAAGCTCCCAACACGCTCTCATGTTCCGTAATCACCTCCCCATCAACGGAAATCTGGGATAAACTCTTAACTCTAAATCTCCCATTGGCTACCTTGTGAAAAAAAGTTGTGTTCCCATCGCCCCCTTTGAGCCAAAGTACTCTAAATTTCTGACTACAACTTATTTCCTCCTGCTTAAACACCAAGTCCAATTCACCTCTTATACCCTTCCTTTCTTCCATCTCTACACTTGAAAGAGGTCTTACATGCTCTACATAATCTAATCTCTCAATACCTTCAAACACTTCACGCTTCCTACCTTGAATCAAACCAAATGAGAGCTTATTCCATTCCTCAATTTTTCCTTTTAACACTTTTAGGGACTGCATAAAATGGAAACCAGCCCAAACCAAGGTTAATTCATTTCTACTCCCCCCCCCCCAATTCTTAACAATCTCTTTAAAGGATGGGTGAGTCAACCACATATTCTCAAACCAGAAAGGGTAGGGTCCCCTCCTCACCTCCTCCAAAGACATCATGATAGGCAAATGATCAGAGGTTATTTTGGGTAGAATCTTTTGGATGCCATTCAGAAAGAGTGTATCCCACTCAACCGAAACTAGAACGCTGTCCAACCTACACCGTATTGGTTTTCCTGACCATTAGACCAAGTGTATTGACCACCCACCAGCGGGAAGTCCACTAGACTGGGTGAGAATAAAGGTGGGGAATCTCTGCATACTCCTAGTAGCCCTCCCACGACTGCTCTTTCAATTGGGAAATTGGACCACATTGAAATCACCAATTATAGACCAAAGTCCATCCCAACCATTTCTAATGTTGTATAGCTCATCCCAAGATCTACCCTCAATCTATGACGATTCGGCCCATATACCCCAGTTAAGACCCACGCAGGTTCCAACTCTTCAGCAGAGAGCTTAACGGAGACTGAAAAGGTCCCTCTTGTAACCTCTGTACCTTCCCAAACATCTTCATCAGTAACCCTTTGACGACCCAATTTACTGTACGCCCACCCCACAGCCACCTAACTTTACGCACTGACACTCCTTCCCATTTTGTTTTCTGTAAGACAACCATAGATGGGTTCCATTTTAAACGAACTTCTTTTTTTTTTTTGATCATTAACAACAATTTCATTAATCATCAAAGAATATTACAAAAAGAATCACGAAATGTGATTCAGAAACAAGACAAAGCTGTAAATTAAATTACAAAAGCAAACAGAAAAGGAAAAAACTGTACAAAAACTATCCATCTGTCATCTTAATCTCTTCCCCCTAGGCATACCAGCCCCAAAATCCGCTCTCCCCACACTCTTCTAGCCCAAGAATCTGCAACATCGTTAGCTGATCTCAACACATGACTAAAAGACATGCATAAACCATTGGAAAGGTAGTGAGCATGTCTAATCCAATGAGCATATTTCCAAGGAAATCTATCCTCACCCTTCATCCATGAAATAACCAACAGAGAGTCACCTTCAACCTGTAGAGGCTCCAAGTTCATCTTTCTAGCTTCAGTCAAAGCGGCAATCAAGGCTCTTAATTCAGCAGTGATAGAATCCGCAATACCAATCGGACCAGAAAAGACAAGTCTAAAATCACTATCCGAATTTCTAAACACCCCTCCAATCCCAGATCTTCCCGGATTACCCAAAGAAGATCCATCAAAATTGAGCTTAATATAACCCCTAGGTGACGCCTTCCATATCATTACCTTCGTCGGAGTTCTGATCAGAGAAACAATCAACTCATACCAGCTTCTGACAATGCAATCAAAAGATATGCCCCTAAATTCCTACCTTATAGACATCCAGCTAGCCACCATACCCATAATGGAATCAATAAGCCAATGAAAAAAATGCTGAATATCCTCAAACACCCGCGTGTTCCGTTCACACCAAATAACCCAAAGAACTGAAAAAAAGAGTGCCTCGCAGAAAATCTTGCCTCTTTTCCCAAAACCTTGGAATCGCCATTCATCAAACAGCTCTACAATGTGTTCCGGTAAGACCCAATCTATCCCCATCAACTGCAAAAAATACATCCAAATCCCTCTTGCCACTGAGCAATGAAGAAAAAGATGATCCACTGCCTCCCCTTGGTTCCTGCACATGAAACAAATATGTGGAGAGATAGCCATATTGCCTCTCCTTCTTTGGAGCATATCACAGGTATTTATACAATAAAGCATAGCAGTCCAAGCACATTTTAAACGCATTTCTCTCACTACCCTCTTCTTGGATGCCTCCCCTAGACCCCGGATATTCCAAGTAATGATCTTCATCTAAACACTATCTGATTATCCCTATTTCTCTTCCTCTGATACTGTAAATTCCAATCAAAATTCCTTGCTAGTAATGAACAGCCCATGCTGCCCATTTCCTTCCTTCTTCTAAATCTATTGACAGCCTCCGGAATTGACATCCTCCACCCCAACCCATATATCATCCCCTTCCTTACCCCTCCTCTGTTCTCTGAGATATACTGTCCAGGTTGTTCCTGGATTAGAGCAACAGTCTGGGAAATATCCAAACACCCATTTCGGACCTGTGAAACAATATTTCTAGTGGAAAACCAGTCTTGCCAGATTCTATTAGGTTCTCAGTAATAAGAGTATTATGAAAATCAAATAATGAATCAAAATTTAACTCCCCGGCCTGAGCATAAGCCTGCATACCTGGAAAAAGTCGTGCCAAGACTCGATTGTACAAGAGAGAATTGACGAAGTAAGCCACAAGTACGGAGTTTTCTGAAGAGACAAGGCTAATAAATAGAACTATCTAGGTGAAGACGCAACACTTGAGGACACCCACAGAGTTCACAGAGAAGCGCTTTATGGTTCTCTCAACCCCATCTGTATGTCGTGTGAGTTAGACGTAGCATGTAATGACCCACTAAGTATGGATTTCACTGTGATGTCTCGCATGAATCCCTAGGTTCCCTTATCCTGGTCACATGGCTGATAGACTTCCATTGATGGATGGGAGGAAGACGGAGTATGCCCCTTCTCAATCTCGTCGACTGTAGCGAAAAAAGCATCTTCAGCTCGAGTCGGGGCTTCACAGTCATCTTCACAATCTCGTCACATATGGCTTTCAACACTCTGCGACAAGCCAAAACCTCCATTTGATACACCTGCAGGTTCTATCCATTTGGTGATGTGAGCTTTGCTGCAAGGAAGGAGAATGTGTTGTGTTTTGGGCTGACGCGCCCTCAGCCTCTTTATTTGGAACTTGGGCCAAAACTCTTTTACCCCAGCACCCTTCACCCCCTTGGACATTAATCCGTGAACTCTTGTGTCGAGCTGGGCTTCCGGATCGAGATTGCCGAGCAAATCGAGCACTGCCCAAAGTAGAAGACGATACGGGCCTTGATGATAAAGGTCTTACCCTACGCGCATGGGTCATTGCTCCGCTACAAGGACTGCTAGACTGTGGATCCGTGAGAAGGCCAGCCACTCGATTTCCACGCGAAAGGTTTTTTGAATTAAAGCTGCCATCTACCGTATTTGTCCCATAAATTGGACACGTGGTCTCCTGCATGTCTACCACCTGTTTACCATGGTCAGATGTCCTGACTAGGGGTGCAACTCGGTTCGGTTTAAACCAAAACCGAACCAACCCAAATTGACTTTGGTTTGGTTTGGGTTGAGTTGGATTGCATACATATGGTTTGGTTATGGTTTAGAAAAATCCAAACCGAATTAGTTTGGTTCAGTTTTGGATTGAGCCCTCGGTTAAACCAAACCAACCCGAAACCCAAACCGAATTGAACTAAACTGAATTAAACTGATGCCCGGTTCCCACGCATGGGCTGCCGGGCGCGCCCCGCGCATGGGCCTGCCGCGTACAGCGCCCCGTGCTTGGGGCTG
>JAUPMG010257776.1:0-12468 GCA_031762675.1 Pachysandra terminalis | reverse complement strand
GGGAGGAGAGAGGTTTAGAGTAGGGGAAGGTAAGAGAATTAAGTTTTGGAAGGACGTTTGGAGTGGGGAAGCATCTCTATTACAATCCTGAGGGTGGCAGCTATTGCAACAAATTTAAATGCTTGTGTGAAAGATCGTCTAATAAATGAAAACTTAAGGTGGAGATGGGACCTAAAGTTGAGAAGGGAGGCCTTTGATTGGGAAATACAAGAATTTGTAAAACTGATGAAGTAAACAAGACAAAGGAAAGAGTGGGACGATCTAAGAGTTTGGAGGTGGGCAGATGAGTGATTATACACGGTTAAATCAATGTATCATTCATCTGAAGAGGAAGCGAGATGGGAGGGTCCTAGGAAGTTGATTTAGAACCCGGGAATTGCAACAAAGGTTTCTTTCTTCTTGTGGACAGTAATTTTGAATAAGATTCTCATGAAAGATAATCTCAAATTGAGAGGATCGTATGTGGCCTCTAGGTGTTGCCTACGTAAATAGAAGGTTGAATCGATTTCACATTTACTTCTTCATTGTGAGGTAACCAGAAGGATTTGGTACTTTTCATCACCAGGTTCAACTTGGTTTGGGTTATGCATCATGATTTCAAGATGCCATTACATAGTTGGGGATGGAGGAAGAAAATAGGGGAAGGAAAAGTGACATTCTATGGAACTTATGCAAAGCAGCTATTTCATGGACAGTTTGGTGCAAAAGGAATCAGAGAATATTTAAAGGGAAGGAAAAAGAAGTTCAGAAGTTGATCGACAACACTCTATCTTTACTCTTTTTTGGGCTTCTGATTATACTGAATTTAAGAATGTTAATTATACTGATTTTAACTGTAAATGAGAACTCAATTGGGATGCTCAGAACAGTTTGTAAAGGCTAGTGCATTGGTTTTTAACTAACACTGATACAACACATACTTATTGTATAGCTTTAGGCTTTAGTACCGTACTATTATAATGATACCTTTACTGATCAAAATATATATATATATGCACTAGAGGTTTAAAGGAATATGCACTATAGGTTGGGTTTGGCTTCGAACCAAGGCTTCAACCTAAAACCAAACTGATCTATTTTGGTCACAATCCTTTCCTCGTACCTAATAGACAAGAAGAATAAGAAATATATAAAATATAGATCCGAATATGATTCTAAAGTATAGACTTAACTCCATTCAAATTTTTTAAGCCAATGTGACGGCGTTTTGTTCAGGATATTGTGTAATTATCCTAGGTATTGAAGCAAATGCCTCATGGAATGAACAAAAGCATAAAATCAAGAAGTCTTGCAAAGGTTTCCAAATCTTGCAAGTTGCAAGTTCTGTACTGACTCGGAATATTAACATTCACATCAGGCAATATGTCATTAACCTTTGAACTATTAAACAATGATACAAGAAAAATATTGTTTGGGCTTACAATACAGTTTCCTCTTTGTTTATGTCATAAAGGAATACAAAGCCATTTCCATATCATTGCCTACAATCTCTCCACTGTTTTGCATGACAAACACACATGGAATGCATTGAAAACTAGGTCATAATATGCACATGGAAACTCTTCCAGAGTATGTCATGAGTTCTCATTTTATGTCCTCTGAAGGTCCAAAACCATATCTGTAACATAGCCTATGAAATCTCAAATTTGTATGACATTTTCATACACATAAAAGCACTATATGAATGTGTTTCAGCATAGGTAAGAAACAATCTTCCATGTTAAGTTGTTCCCTGAACTCTTCCAAGTGCTCCCTAATGTGCTCAATTCAAATCTTTTTCTTTTCCTTTTTTTGATAAAGAAAAAAATTCCACTTATTGTAAAGAGGATTTACAAGGGAAAACAAGTTGTAAAAGAGCATCTACAAGTGAAAAAATTTATGTTGTATTCAATTAAAGGGGAGAATTGATCTAACTAGGTGGCACCGTGGCAGCGATTACTGCAAACAAAGGTCCTTTTCCCAGGGGATACACAATTTACAGTATACCACAGTTCAAGTGCGTAATTATAAATTAAGCACAAAACATTTGCAAATCAAACCATAAAAATATATGAGGGTGGATAGATTGGTGAGATAGAGTTAGAACCCTAATGTGACACAAATTTCATACAAGGCAGATTATTTGTCAAGCACCACTTGTTCTCATATACTTCCACATGACCCCACTTCACGTACTAAATTTAAGCACCATATACATTTGCAACATGGCAAAAAGGCATCCCCTCAATATAATTTCTTTCTCCTGGAGAAGTCAAATTATTGGGGGAAAAAATCAAAGAATTCTATTAATGTGACAAATCCAATATAGACATGTATAAATAGAACTTATGTGGATTAAAGTATTGTCCACATGACCTATCCAGAGGATCCCCCATGAAGTGGACAGTCCGGATTGGCCACATCATCACTCCATGTTGTAGAAAAACCCATGTATGACCAGAATAAACAAGGCAAGACAGACCAGAAAACCTTTTGTCAATAAATAATTAAGAACATTTAACACTAAATTGGAAACAAAGTGTGTAACTCATGCAGATGTAATTACACATACAGAAATCATGAAACCCCTACCTGATGAGAATCATGTAAAATCTTTGAATGAGGTGTCCACTTCGGAGGAGAACCTTCAAATATGTGAGAACATTCAGTGTATGCTGACCCTAAACCCATGCCAGCACCAAAAGCTACGGATGCCCAGCGTGTTGCAGGACTCCCTGAGTAGACAAACCAGAATAAAATGATTAAATTCAACATGACAATAATTGTGACAGAAATAATAAAATACCTAAACCATCGAATGTTTTGAAGCATCAATATGATTTAAATGGCACCGCAAAGAAGCATTTTTAGCATTAAAGATATTCTAGAATTAAAGACCATTCGCAGGTGAAAAACACTGAGTAACATGTATTACTCATACTTCTGATTCAAATTAAACAGCAATATAATTATCAACGTATAGTTCTAGCACCTACATTTTGAAAGAGATCAGCAAGGACAGAATATTTTCCTTTCAAGTACAATTAAACATGAAAAGCAGCATAATTATACTGGAATTTATATACTAAAGCAAATGAATCTAACTTTCATGGTTGTGTGTATGCGTTTGTTTATAAGAGAAGGACTGACGTTTTGTTTTTTTAAAATCTCATCTGAATCCAACAGATAACTACGTTACACTGAATAACTATAGGATAACTCAACGAAGAGTAATGTATTAGCAAAAAATCTATGTGAAAAATGGACGCTAATGTAGGATAACAGCTGGTCCTCGCAAAGAAATGAATTTCCCAACCAACAATCAAACACCAACAAGATGTAAGGGTTTTCCAACTAGAACAGCAAAGAATCTCAAGAAGAAAAAGAAGTTCCTATCCACCTAGGGTTAGATGTGAATCTTACATTACACGTACAAATCCAAAAGCTGGGAATCTTCTAAATTCAATTCCCAAAAACAAAACACACAATACAACATTGAGCATCTAACACTTCATAAAGAATAAGACCTTCTATAAAACCAGAAGTCATACTTCCATTACGACTTCTAGTAAAAAAAATGCATTTTTCCTACAGCTATAATACCCAATTTAAAAGTAAACTTTACCGCCTAACCTCAGTATAACAAATAATTATGATGCTTAAACAAGACAGAGAAAGCAAAAAAGATAAACCCAGTCCTAAACCAAAATCCAATTATGAACTCATAATCCTTTATTATTTTTATAACTTTCCTAAAGCACATTTAGATCAAATGAGTTGGTACATAATCGTTAAGCAATCAAACAATACAAAATCAAAACTTTTGAACAATTTTTTACATCTGAAAATCTGGCCCAAAGCAAAGTGGCGAGATTCTGATCCCATTTATCATGATTCTTGATCCAATGCTTCTTGAGCCATATCAATTTATATATGCAGATTTAAGAACTTCCAAGTATAGAAGCCTTTGGCATCACACTCATGGTTTCATATCTTGGAAAAAATTTGCACCCCGGTGAATTTTGATGAGATTAAGGCAAAATTGAACCCTCAAGACCATGCATGAGTTTATGCTTACAACCACAAAATCAACAGAAAAAAAAATAGCAAGGGAAACACACAATGCTCTGTTGAGAGAAATTTGTAATAATGGCTTGCTTTTAATATAAATAAAAAAAATACCATAGCACTCATTTAATTATGGAAATTAGATGCAAGGAATTTGCATACCTTGAATCACCAAAACAATGTTTAAATCTTAATCATGTGAACTCAGGTCAAAGTTAGGATTAACCAGGCTGCTCTACACTCAAAGTTTGTAAAGGTCCTGAATAATCAAAACAATTATTGTCAAAATTGTGAACATAACTTAGAGACTCAACTCACTGGCTGCAAAGCTTGATCTACTAGGGAGTTGCAGGAATCTACCTATAATATCAACTTTGCAGGTACACCCAAGATGTTTCTTCTTTTTTCTTTTGGATAGGAAACAGAAACTTAACCTTTGATTAAAAGAGAAAAAGGATACAAGCTGCTTGTAACATGATTTTAAATTTCGCCGGCATGCCAACGAAATTTCGCCAATTTCTACTCTGACGACATGAAATCTGGGGGAAATTTACTGGATTTACCCCTCTTTACTTTTTTAATTCAAAAAAGTGATTAAAATTATATATTATTAGAAAATATTATATATTACGCATAAAATAATGAAAACATTTAGGAAAACTGTGATAAAAAGTGAATTGTAATTATCATCATCATCATCATATGCCTTATCCCAACTAGTTGGGGTCAGCAAAAATAACGGAAATTCGTAGTTTTCTCCCTCCAGGGTGCACGCATCCGTATTTGCCTACATGTGTTAATGTATATGTATGCATATTTTTTCAAATTTTAGATCTTTTAGGTGCATTTTACTCCCATTTAAACCCTTAAAAAGTAATCCATTCCTTTTTTTCCCCTAAAATTTCCCCAATATTTCTCCAAATTGGCGAAACATTCCGCCATTTCAGTGAAATTTCACCAGGCCCCCCTGACGAAATCTCAAGCGAAATCAAAATTAAAAACCTTGGCTTGCAATCCTAATAGGAGAGAACAGCCAAGAGAATAGAATTCAGACTACACTGAAAGAGAAAACCACTTCTAAAAGTATCACTCCTTGCTCCTACTTATGCAAGCCCATTGATATCATTACTAGCAGCCCAAGAGAAAAGACATCAACATGAAAGGAAAGATCATTAATTTCTTTCAACTAATGGCAAAAGGCCAAGGGAGTATAAACTTCTCCTTGCACCATTTAGTAACTTCAGTCCTATTAAATTCGTCTATTGGATCCGCTACATAACAAGGTCCATAGGAAGAAAAATCAGATTGCCTTCATGATCTCAAATAAGACCAATAAAACTGAGTTCCTAGGTTACCAAGAGCAATTGTGTCATTTAATTCAACCACAGAAGGAGGTTGTTGCTAACATGGTTTTAAATTTCGCCGGCATGCCACAATTCAGAGAATTCCCCGTTTTTATTTTTTAATTCTGGGGGAAATTCAGAGAATTCCTCGTTTTTACTTTTTAATTCAAAAAATTAATTAAAAATTACATATTATTATAAAAACAATTATATGTTATACATAAATAATGCAAATTTATTCAAAAATAGTGATAGAAAGTGAATTGTAATAATATGTAATTTTTAATGGTCCATTACTCAAATGACTACTAATTGACTATATAATTATTTTTAAGCATATAATTGCAAAAACAATTCTTGTTTAGTTGTTATTTTTTTGTATTTTTTTTCTTTTCTTTGTAGTTGGTCTCTTTCTTGGGGCCCCAGCTATTTTTGATTTTGTACATTCTCTTCTATCAATAAAATTTCTTCATTATCGATCAAAAAAAAAAAAAAAAAACGTTCTCACACTTCCCTTTTGCTTGTTATAGGCTTGTTTCCCCCACAAAATGCATGCATCTGTACTTGCCCACATATGTGTTAATGTATATGTATCCATATTTTTTTCATATTTTAGGTCTTTTAGGTGTGTTTAGCTGCCACTAAAGGCATGAAAAGTTTTGAATTAAATTCCTTTTTCCCCAATACTTCTCCAAATTGGCGAAATATTCCTCCCTTTCGGCGAAATCTCAGGCAAAATCGAAATTGAAATCCTTAGTTGCTAACAAACCAGGTCATCTGCATGGTGAACCACAAAACTACCAAGTAAACAATACAATATCATTTTTTTACACCCAAACACCATGTACTGATGCTGAAAAGGTGAGTTAGCTCGCTATATAACTCCCAAGCGGTATCTATTATACTAATAAAATGTATCCAAATACCATAGTCAAGTCTACAGTGAATGAAAACTGCTTAGATGTTTCTCACCCACCACAAATAAATAAATAAATGAATTGGGAGAAAGGGCTTTGTTCCGTCTTCTCTTTCTAGAGCTCATCATAAGTGTTGATTTTGTTATGGGCTACCATCCGTACAAAAGATTTCATCTGATAAAGGATTTTAAAGTGAATCATGTGGTAGGACACGTGGAGAATAAAGGGCTTTGTTCCTTCTTCTCTATCTAAAGCTCATCATAAGTGTAGATTTTGTTACAGGCTGCCATCCATACAAAAGATTTCATCTGATAAAGGATTTTAAAGTCGATCACGTGGAAGGACACATGAAGAAGAACGATTTGCCAAATACTGCTTTTTTTCCTTCCAAAATCCTCCTCTACAAGCCCCTTATCGTCTTAAGAGAAAATCATATATGTATAAACACCCACAACAACATATTCACACATGCGCGTGCAGACGTACACAGATATTTAAGGGAAAGCTAACCTACAACACATAAGGAGCAGGTTAACACTTAACCCTTTTTTTATCAATAACAATGAGCTATATTGCAAAACATAAGTACAAGAAAGGGAAAAGAGAAAAGATAGGTTCCCCAAGAAGGGGGAAAACAGGAAACAGAAAACAGGAAGAAAGCAAAACAGGAAAAAAAAAAAAAACAAACAAAAGAAAAGAAAAAACGGATAAACAGAGCAAATACACAGCAGCCTCCCACAAAAGAACTACAACGAGACAACAGTTTCCCAACTCCGCAAGATGTCCGAACAAGAGATGTCTTTGAATTCGGGAAGAATGCTGACCCAAGACAAAGACAAAGCCACAATAGAGTCAATAAGAGCCCCGACGCTTCTGCTATTGTCCTCAAAGATTCTTTTGTGTCTCTCACCCCAAATGCCCCACAAAACAGCAAAGAATACAGCTCGATACAAGATCTGCCCACATTTACCCATGGAAGGGAAACACCACTGATCAAGCATATCACAAACAGAAGAAGGGTGTCCCAGTCAACTCCAGCCAAACTAATGAAAAACTCCCAAATAGGTCTAGCCCTCATGCAACCAATAAACAGGTGATCCACAGATTCCCTCGAACTCAAGCACATAGGACAAACCTAGGGAGAGAGGGCCAAGTATGGTCTCCTCCATTACAAGATATCAGCAGTGTTGATACAATAAAGGAGAGTAGTCCACACAAAAACTTTGACCTTAGGGGGGACCCTAGCACCCCAAAGCAAAGATGTGGAGAAGGGAGGGGGAGGGGGAACACTACCAAAGACTAAGATCGGAAAAACTTAACTGAGAAGAAACAACTCGGGTCTGAACTCCACACTCTATAATCAGAAAGGCTAGCATCAATGAGCACATTTTTCAGGAGATCAAACAAGGAGGCCAATTCTAGCAACTCAACCAACCTAGGATCCCAAATGAAAGGGAGGTTCCAAGCGAGGCCCGAGACAGACCAGCTTAGAACCTCAGAGCAAGAGACTCTTTATGAACAGAAATACGAAAAGTTCTTGGGAAACGAGACACCAAGGTGGACTCGCCCCACCAGCGGGTCTAACCAGAAGCAAATAGATGAGCCGAACCCAACGAAAATCTCACATACTTCCAAAAATTATGGAGAAGACCAGAAATTACCTTCCAAGGACTAGCCGCACAGGTATTTGCCTCTTGATTCGTATCCCATCCGTTTTCGTGAATTCCATATTTGCTTGCAATAATGGTTCTCCACATGGCCTCTCTCAAGGTTTAATATCCACAGCCACTTTTCCAAAAGAGCACAATTCCTACTTTGAAGGTTACCCAAGTTAAGACCCCTTTTTTCCTTCTCTTTGTAAACATCAACCCATTTGACAAGATGATCCACCGGGTTCCACAATAATGATTCTCCACATGGCCTCTTCCAGATAGCCAATTTCTTCTCCATTTTTTCTACCACCGGGTTCCACAATTGTGACCCTTTTCCATTACCATTCACAGTCATTCCCAAATATTTCATGTAAACATCAACCCATTTGACAAGATGATCCACTGGGTTCCACAATAATGATTCTCCACATGGCCTCTTCCAGATAGCCAATTTCTTCTCCATTTTTTCTACCACCGGGTTCCACAATTGTGGCCCTTTTCCATTACCATTCACAGTCATTCCCAAATATTTCATTGGCCACTCACCCAACCCACAACCCAACATCCTAGCACTTTCCCTCTTAAATACCTCCTCCACATTAACACTATATAGGCAACTCTTCTCCAGATTTACTTTAAGGTCCGAAATCATTTCAAAGCATCTAAGAATACACTTTGTTCAAAAGACATAATCCCTAGACGAATCTATGAAAATAATAGAATCATCAACAAACTGTAGATGTGACACCGGAACCTTATCCCTGCCCACCTCGAATCCACGTATCTTACCCAACTCTTCTGCCCTCCTAAAAAACCTACTCATGAGATCACTAACCAGAGTAAACAAAGGGGAGAGTGGGTCCCCTTGTCGTAAACCTCTGGATGAAGGCACAAAACCTGAGATCCCCCCATTAAGGCAAAAGGAGAACTGGACATTCCTAATAGAACCTTTAACCCACTTACACCGTTTCTCAGAAAAACCCTTCCATCTTACGACCGACTCCACACATTCCCATTCCATTCTATCATAAGCTTCTCAAGATCATCTTTAAAATCAAAACCCGATTCCTTCTTCCTAATTTTCTCCTCGATGCACTCATCTGCTATCAAAATGCTATCCAGAATTTGTCTCCCTCAGATGAAGGCACTCTGATTTTTAGACATCACTTGACCAATGACCACCTTCAATCTATTTGCCAAGACTTTGGTAATAATCTTGTAAACACCAGTAATCAAGCTAATGGAACTAAAATCTTTGATTCTAGTAACACCTTTAATCTTGGGGATCAACACTAGGAAGGTAGCATTAGTAGCTTTATTGATAACCCCACTTCCCTGGAATTCTTTAAGAAGCATGCCCAATGTGATCCCTGAATACCCGTCCAATACCTGAAGGACCAGGTTCCCAAGAGACAAACCATCAAAGTTTAGTTTGATGATTCCAATACTTGGATCCCACCACTCAAGTGTAAGGTCAAGCGTCCATGGGGAAGACTGTGCGATCTCTGCCCATCAAAATAGAATGTCGGACACGGATGTCCCTTAAAGGATGGAAGATCCACCATCCAAGCACACACCATACAGCAAATGGCATCAATGAGAGAAGCTAAGGATCTCCTCCTGTCAGCAAAAATCCTAACGTTCCTCTCACCCCAGATAACCCATAGTGTCGCCTTCCAAACCCCATGATACATAAGCTTCCCTCTCTTTCCCAAACCTGGGAATCTCCACTGGGTAAGAAGGTCTCCAATGTCCCGTGGCATAACCCAAACCACACCGATTCGCTAGAGGAAAAAGGACCAAATCTCCGAGGCAACAGAACAATGAACAAAGAGATGATCAACAGACTCTCCCTTGTCCCTGCACAAAAAGCACATGTGAGGGGATAAAGCACACTGCGGCCACCTCCTCTGCAATCGATCGCTTGTGTTAATATTATGAAGAATAGCGGACCATGCAAAGGAATGAAAGGTCACCACACACTACAATGAGGAAAAGATAGAGGACCCAAATGGTGCAGCCAAAGGACAAAAAGAAAGGACCTCACAGAAAAGAGGCCACTACTGCTAGGAGACCAAATCATTGAGTCTGGAAAGTAAGAACCAATAAACACATCACGCAAATCCTCAAACAAAGCCCCTAACTGTACAACCTCGACCTCCCTCAGGTCTCTTATGAACTCAAGATTCCAGGCAAGACCAGAGGGCAACTAGGAAAGAACCTCCGAAACCGACACATCCCTAGAAGTAGTGACACGGAATAACCGAGGATAGCAAACAGAAAGACTGGAGTCCCCCCACCAGAGATCGTACCAGAACCGAATATGAGTTCCATCCCCTAACCGAAAATGCGTATGTGGAAGGAAAACCGAGAGGATGGCATGTTCATGGTGAGGATATGGTTAGCTTCTTTTTCTCGTAGGAGTATAACCCTGTACACTACACTTATCAGCAGAGGGCGACGGATGATGATGCTAAGCCTGATAAGGTTAGTAGTTGGTGGGGTTGGAGTTGATGCCGATGTAATTTTGGTCTATGTTTTTTTTTATAGATTTTTTGTTTGTTTCTTTGGTAGTTGATTTACTGCATTTGATGAATGATACTTCATAGTCTATCATTATCATTATTAAACATGCTTGATGCCACAAATTAGTTGAGCCTTGAGGTGCATTGTTTAATATACAACAGCCAATACAATATTCATATCACAACTAATACAGTTTTTTATTTATTTTTAATTGTATTCTTCAAAAACTAATTTGACAATTACATAAAATAGATTATTTTATATTTTTTAAAAATTTTTTAGACCTAAAATTGGACTGGATCAGACCGGCCAGTCTGGTACCTTTGTACTGGACACGGACAGACCGATACTAACTGGCACGGACCGGTATTGGCTGGTTCTGGTCCGGTTCCCAGTTCCGGACTATAAAACCTTGTTTTTAACTGTTGATTTCAAAAGTAGTAAAAGGGGTTGTTACCTAATTAGTGGGAGTTGTTTAATTCCTAGAAAAAGAGGAGGGTATTCTAACAATGATTGGGAAAAAATCAAAAAAATATCATTTTCTCATGCAAGCATCAAATTTTTATCATGTTTAATCTTCCCAATTATCGGTTCTAATTCTGCTAATTGGCATTGAGCTCATGACCCTCCAATATAAAGTATTTATCCAGTTCCATTTTAGTTGGTTAACCCAAAAAACTTTAATTCACCATTCAAAAATAGTAACAACAAATCCTAAGATTCCGAATTGAGAAAAATTTTGGTGAGTAAATCATCAGAATGAAGATCAAGAAGAAGGGGGAAAGAAACTCACTGAAGAGAAGGAGACCACCAAAAGCTCCAGCAAACGAAGAGTATACAAATCGACGAATAGTGAGATCAAGACAAGTATCCCATTTGGCATTTAGGTCGAATTGCGGTGGACTTGTATGGTTTTCTGCCATTGGAGAACCTACTTCGCTCCTTTTTTCTCCTTTCCGAAACTGGGTGCAGATGATTCGAAGCCAAGGAATTCGACAAATTCATTCCATCTCCTAGGCCTTATAAGTATTGGTTATTTGGATTTAGGACTCACCCTAACCCCAGCTACTGACGACGTATTTCGTAGGTTACTTAGACACCATTCAGGATAAGACACGTTATTTCCATTTGTGGGTCCTACATATTCGGCATTTCACGTCAATGACATGTCCTTGCCTGAATGGTATGGGGATCCAGATCCATCAAGAAATACTCTGTTGGGGCATAAAACTTCGATCAGATGTTTTTATTCCAAAGGATTAATTACACTTATACCCTTCATATTTCTAACAATTGTAGACACATTCCTTGTATCTTTTGATTTTTCACTTACACCCTTTACGAGTAATGTCGATTGATCGAGATTACATTAATTTACTTTTTTAATTCTATCTTAAAAATTATATTTAATTCAGAAAAAAATTAATTTTTACAAAATAAAATTTCCCTTTTTTCGTTTTTACCTTCGGGAATTCTTTTATCTCTCAGTAGTACGAATAAACTAATAAAAATATGATTAAAATCTTGTTGACCAAGCATTAGGAATTTTTTTTTTTCATTTAAGGCTTTGTTTGGCATAACTTCTCGCATGTGGAAGCGCTTCTAGTGCAAGCTTTTTTTTATGAAAAGTGTCAAAAAACTGCTTCCAAAGAAAAGAAAGGCCTCGTTTGTCTCCCATTCTGGATCAGGAACTCATTCCAAGAACTCATTCCTAGAACTCATTTTGAAGGTTTCTTGATTGTGTTTGGTTAGCATGCTACAAAATGAGTTCCAACGTAACATAGATGTTTGGTTAACATTTACTTGAATGAGTTTTGCACACCTATATCCTTTCAAAGGTGGTGGTTGTGCGGGTGGTGATGATGGGGTGGTGGTGATGGTGGTGGCGGCGGTGGTGGAGTGGTGATGATGATGGTGGTGGTGGTGGTGGTGGTTGTGGGGGGGTGATGGTGGGGTGGTGGAGCGGGGGTGATGAGGATGATG
>JAUPMG010257725.1:0-20985 GCA_031762675.1 Pachysandra terminalis | reverse complement strand
ATAAATGTTGTATTTATTAGTTGTAAACTTTTGTATTATTTCACATTATTAATCAAAATATTATTTGTTGTTTATTTATTTTTTTAATTTGTGTGCTCATAAATAATATATATTCTAATGAAAATATCATTTTTTATTGACTAAGTTTATTATTTATATTTTAGAAGTTATTACTTAATGCTTATTAAAAAAAGAAAAAAAATTGGCTAAATTATGCCTATATTAAAATATTGTAAATAAAATAATAAGTGAATTTATTTCAGCGAAATAAACGAAATTTTGGCCAATTTCGAACATTATTTTGACAATTATTTTAAATAAAAAAAATTTTAACAAAATTTCACCGAAATATCTAAAATTTTAGATATTTCGATTTCGTTTGGCCAGACAAAATCAATGATATTTTCGAAATTTAAAACTATGCACTGGATTGAACCTTCCCCATTCCGCTAGTATTCCAATAGGGTTAGGAGAATGTTTAGTATTAGGGGGATTCCTTTATGGGCGAGTTAGGATTTGTCAAAATGAGTTCCCACTCCCATCTCGAAAGATGGGATTGATTGGGATCAAAAGCTATTAATTATGAAAAATAATTTTATATCCGCACAGAGTATTTGTTATATACTCTAATACCATTTAAAGCAAAATATGTTTGTTTATCCATATGCCGGGTGTACGATCGCACCTTCATAGGTTCTCGAACTCATGGCTCTTCCGATCGAGGGATGCCGTGATCACTTTGTATTAGATATTTTTTCCTTTTTTTTTTTGCATCACAAATAACAAAGTCTATGTGAAAGTGATTAGTGTGACAGTAGATATTTAAAGTGTTGAAATGTATGCCAATGCCGGCGGGACAAAGCCACCACCAAAAGACGTACCGTCGACCCCATCACGGAGACTTTCGGCCGCAGCATTTTTACTGTCGGCGGAGCGCGACGTAAGGAGAGACAGATCAGATCACCCCCCATGTGAATGCCAAAAAGGCCCCAGGGAGGAAAATCTGACTACAATGAGTTCGACTATCTATCATCAACACTCAACCATCAGCAGCTTTGCAGCCACATGAATTTGTTTCATTTCATGTCCTCTTCCAAAAAAATCCTTTTAGCATGAATATATATAGATAGGGCTGTAAACGAGCCGAGGTTTGCCCAACTCAGCTCAGGCTTGTAAATCTCTAGCAAAGCACAAGCTCGTTAAAAGTTTTTAGGCTCCGAGCCGAGTCGAGCTTTGCCCAGTTTGGCTCAGGCTCATAAAAGCTCGGCTCGCAAAAAGTTCAACTTATAAAAATTGATGTCATAAAAAGCTTAGATTAATACATATGTATTAACATTATAGTTGATAACTGTTATTATATGTAATATAATATGTTAACATGTGTGTTTAATATTAATACAGAATATAAGATATACGAATATAAATATATAATCACATATACAAACCAAGCCGAGCTTTAGTCGAACCGAATCTACCCAAGTTCGGCTCAAACTCGTTAAAATAATAAGCTTTTTTTGGACTCAAACTCGGCTTGCGAGCGTAATTTTAGAGCTCAGCTCAAACGAGCCAAGCCCGAGCCGAGCTACCTCGACTTGTTGACAGCCCTATATATAGAGAAATAGAGCTATATGTATATAGATCAGTTGGTACTACCAAAAATGTCTGGTGACGTAAAGATCAAATTACATATACAAACAAACCCCCTACTTGAACAACTCTATCTCTACCACTCTTTAAGTCTCTCTAGGGTTTTGAATTTTAGAGTTTTTTAGTTTGTTATATTGAAGACAAGTTTGAATCCCTATCGTAGTCCCGGGAAGGGATTCAAATAAGGTCTGTCGTACCATTGGTCGCAAATTTTTAAACATTTTTCTTTTAATAAGAAGTTTCTTGTGGCTATCGACCTCAGCAAAGATAATTCAGCCGAATAAAATTCGATTTCATAACTTGCAGTGAATAAAAAAAATAAAAAAAATAAAAAAAAAACAATTTTTTCTTAATAAGAAAATTGTTGTGACTATCGACGTCAACAAAGGTAACTCACCTGCATGAGAAGGGACTATAGAGTAATAAACTTCAAATGTATTACAAGACAACAATGAGGGTTATGGTTGAAATTTTAGAAGATAAGATATTAGGTCATCTTTCTAATCCAAGGCTATTTTTCATCACCAATAATATAAGAGACTACCTTTGAAACCTATGAAAATGACTTCAAAGAGATCAATTCCATGTCCCTTTCTTGTACGGATACCAATTTTGATACTACGATGTATCAATAATGCCTGAAACAGTTCAAAGGCCAAGGGTCCTATAGTCAAATTGTAGGGATTGTATTTTAAATAATGTCAGATAGCAACTTCTGAAGTTACATTGTTTTGATTTAAAGGTTTAGGGTCCTCCCCCACAAAGAGTCATAGAGTCGTAGTCATAGAGTATAGGGTATGTAATTCAAACAATGCCAGAAAGATACTTTCAGAGTAACTTGTTTTGATCCATGTACAGTTTTTGTTCAGTAGTTTTTCTTTGGGACTCTCCGGTCCCTCTTGAGTCATAGTATAGGCTTTCGGCTTGAATCCACGGATGATTACACGGATGGTTAAGCTAGATATGGGCCTAAGAGAAACTTGGGCCATAGAACATTGTAAGACACCAAGACTTGTTCAGTCCAATCCTCTCCAAATAGCTAATCAACCTGAATGGACTGAAGACGTTAATGGTGTAAATCAAGCTTTGCCTAGCTAAGACTTGGCTCTAGCTCTTTAGAAATTTCTGGGCTCTCAGTCCAATTTCATGAATGAACCACTTAGGCTCACAATCCCATGAATAAAAAGAGCTAGAATGCCATATAATGAAAGCCCAGATCATTGAAAGATACAAGATTACAAGCTTGAGATAAGGGTGTCCAAATAGGCCGCGCGTGCTGGCCTGACATGATAAGATTTGTGCCTTTCATACCATGCCGGGCATAATTTTGGACAATCGTGCCATGTTGGGCAGAGCCGGGGCCAAGCTCATGTTTCTGTCTATAATTTTGTCAAAACTAGGCAAAACCCAATCATGTCCAAAACTAGGCAAATCCCAATCATGCCTACACCGTGCCATGAGCCATGAACCCAGACCAGTCTTGGCAGTGTAAGACTTGTCATGCCGTGCTGTGCCTGGGCATGGACCATATTGTGCTGGGCTGGGACGACACATGCCACCCAGCACATTTGTTCATCCCTACCTGAAGAGCCTCAACTAAATGAGCATTTTGGAATCTGGGTTTCATAGTAATCAAAATCAAGAATTCTACTAAAATGATGATCAATGAAGCAGCAAGAGTCAGACATGCATTTCTTTTCGAAACTGTTAGCAGATTCGAATTGCTTGACCAACAGAATACAAATCCATCAGGTAATCAGGGTCGTTCTCCTTCCTGAAATTATCCAAGGAAGTTAACAGGAACAACAATAGTAACATTTTTTTAGAATAAAATTAACAATGAAACCAAATAAGTTGTCTCAATGGAGAAAATAGTTCCTCCTTGACCAGTACAAGTTTTCACATTCACCGTATAAAAATAAACGTTTTTGATTCCTGCTACAAGAAATTGGCAACCCATCACTACTTCCAAGTATAGAAACCTTTTGCAGAAATATTGTCGACGTTTTACTTTGGTCAAAGAATCACATCATTAAACATGCTAATAATCTGAGTGTGCAATCACAAAAAAAAAGAGAGAGTGGAAGGCAACATAACCTTGCAAAGTTTCATTTCCTTTTTGACCCATGTGTGCTTTCCAAATTCATCTCCTGAAGGTTCAGCAACAGTTCATCGGAACTCAAGAAAACCCGGTTGGCCGAATTTCCAATTGTGTGTGCTATTTCTCTTGCAGCTTCAATTTTCCTTAAAGTGATAAATGCGGGGTTGTTCGAAATAGCTTCACCTATAAGCTGGGCACTCTTGGCCTCTCCCTGGAGATAAAAGTGATTCAGTGTATGGCAACCAATGCAAAGCAGCTAATTCAAGGAAACTAAGTATGCGTTTTGTCCGGCTTGTGCTATTGGATAAGCACTCATTGGATAAGTGACTCGATGGAAGCATGTATCCACATTTGGTAATACGGATAATTTAAATACCTTAACAAGACCAACTCAGAAATTTTCTTAAATTTTATGGATAAAAATGTCATTTAAAAAATAAACTTAGTATTCGATTCAGGGTTAGAAGTGACATTTTCAAAGGGTTGTTAATGGTTGGAAAGTTAGAAACCACTTCCCGCATAAGTTGTAAGGAGAAGTTTTTTTCTTTTTTTTTTTCTGATCGGTTGTAAGGAGAAGTTGTTGAGAGCAACTTCTCCTTATGGGCCACCTTCCTCTACTACTTGTGGGTAGGAGCTTACCCGTTCACCGTTAACACACTTATAGCTTAAAAAAAAATACTTTAACAAGTTATAAACTCCAACAAGCACTTAATTAAGCAATGCAAAATGCAGCTTAATAACCACAATTGAAAATTTGCTCACCTGTGCTCTGATAATAGCACTTTTCTTGTCTTGCTCTGCTTTCTCCACAACAAACTTAGCCCGCTCGGCTTCTTGAGCAGCCACCTGTTTAGCTTCAATTGCAGCAGTAAACTCTCTCCCGAAAGTTAGGGTTGTAATGGACACATCATCAAGAGCAATGTTGAAGTTAGCCGCCCTATCAGTCAATATTTTTCGTATTTCCCTACTCACATTCTGCAGAAAGAATTGAATTTTCCAAGGCTTGATAAGCACTCAATTTTTTATTCTATTTCCACTAATGCGAACAATACAGCCCTATTGCATAGGTGAACGTTCCATTAAAATTCACATTGCCTTGAATTAAATTAAGAAGAAAAAAGAAAGAGCAGAGGATTGACTACCTCTCTCTGAGTAATGAGTTGGCTGGCGTTGTATTGTGCAACCACAGCCTTAAGAGTTTCATGGATTATAGAAGGCAACACTCTCTCATTATAGTTCTCCCCTATAGTACGGTAAATTGTAGGTAACTGATCTGGCAAGGGACGTGTAAGAACTCGAAGACCAATCTTTACCTGTGGACAATGAAACAAGAATTCCCAAACTCTCAATCGCACACCATCCAATGTAAACCCAACAGGATCTCAAACCAAGAAGTGACACTTGAGACACATGAAATTATAAAACACAGGAAGAAGCATGATGAGCTGGGTTTTAGCATAACATACCCCAAAATATCACAGTTAGCACGGGTCAACAACCACCTGACTATAAACCTCCAGCTTGTGATTTCTCAACAATAAGGCAAGATAACCATTCATTATTTTAGTTAGTAGCTTAGCTTTAAAGAAAGATTTTATATATATATATATATATCACATGTCACGTATCAGGTGCTACACTTGCAAACATGTCTATGTTTGTTTCTTCTATGATAAGAAAATTGACTTTTGTTATGCAGCTTATATTGTACAACCAATATGTAATTGTTGCTTTACCATTTTTTTGATAATATATGAATTCTAGTGTTGTTTGTTTGCAACATGACCTAGTATTTTATGATTCGGCATTCTTCAAAAGGCAGTTCTTTAGGACACTTTACATAAATAATGGGCGTGTCCTCGACTCCAGGTTTCTAAATTTGGGAAATCACCAGCTCAACGTCATGAATTTATGTTGAATATCGAGAAATCCACACATAACAAAATCACCTCTTTCTCCATTATGCCTGTCAGAGAAATTTGAAATCAATTCAAAGACACCCACACCATCTTTTAAAGTTCAGTTTCATTCAATGAATAATCAGCTAATATAAGAAATAAAATGTTCTGTTCTCAAATCCTCATAACTCCATTCATTCCCCTTCTCCAAACCATTTCTAGTTTCCTCTCATCTCATTCCCCTTCCAACATTTTCTAATGACAATGTCAATGGAAGATTCTGGAAAGTTTTCCAATTGCAATGAGGAATTGATAGGCAATGGCAGAGTTCTTCCACAATCAGAACAAAATGCCAAAACCTCAAATGGAACTGAAAAATACCTCAATTCCCTTACGTACAGGCTGTCACGAAAAAAAATATATATTTTTTTTTTTTTGCTGCATGCAACAATTCAACTCTTTCTCATAAAAGCCAAAACCAAATTAGATATTTGTGGTTTTATTGTCTCCAAAAGATACAAAAATATTAGTGAATGAATGGACCATTAGCTAAGCTTCTGGCTCTCCTCACTGGAGTTAGGGAGGCAGTCTGGGTGGGTTGCAGACCGGTGATATTGGAGGGGGACTCAGCATCTGTGATTTCTTGGATGTCCGGACCGATTAGTAGCCCTTGGAGGTATCTTCATCTTGTCCGATTGGCAAGGTACTGGGGTGATTTGGCCCAGGCATCATTCAGGCACATTCCTAGATCGGGTAACGGTTTGGCTGACTGTTTATCCAGGGATGAGGCAGGTAGAGAGGACATGTATGTAGGTATTCCATCAGTTGAGATGAATGGGGAGGGGGGATGAGGGTTGAGCTACGGGATTCGGCCTTATTGGGTTTTAGCCTGTTACTAGGGGTAACCGTATCTTCTTTTCTCTGCTGGTGCTCAGCTTGTGCGCCTGGTTTATCTAGCTTTGTATCTTGTTTTCTGTATTCCTCTTCTATATATAATATGCTGGCTATTCATCAAAAAATAAATAAAAAATGACAATTTATCCAAGTATGAGAGGTCAGAGTTGAATATTGATGTCGAGGCTGAGGCTTCAAAGCTTATTGTGTATGGGGCCGTCATAAGCATGTTTCATAGTGTCGAAGGCATTTTTCCGAATGTCGCTGACATCTCCCCATTTCTCCCCCTCAGAGACACAAAATCTGGGGGTAAATCTCCAGATTTCGTTTTTCCCCAATGTCGAGCGACATGGGCAACATGGGTTGACATGTCGGCAACATGGGGGGAAAATTTCCCCCATGTCTCTCGACATTTTGGCGACATGTTAGCGACATGGGGGGAAACTTTTCAATTTTTGTAGAAAAATTAAATAAATATTGTATATTTATAGTATTATGATGTATTTAGACACTAATAAGGGTTGTTGTTTAAAACTTGGGAGAAGGGGAAATCCATAAAAAAAAAACCCACCTTTTCCCATATTTCCCCAAATTTCTCCATCATTTCCCCCATATTTCCCTCGTGGATATGGCACTGGATTTCTAGTTCTATGTATCTTTTAGTTTGACTACCTTCACTTTTAGTTTAAATTAATTACAAATATCATTTTTTTTACAGCTTATAGACCCGACAACGTGTAAGCTACCCCCCCCTCAAGTAATGACTTTTATTGTGTACACAATTGTTTTTGCATTTTTTGATGTATTTGGATGCATTTAGGCCTTAATTAAACATATTTAAAGTTTGGGGCAAAAAAACCATCAAAAAACCATGGTTTCCCTACATTTCCCCTTGGTTTCCCCACAGCTTCCCCTTTTTTCCCCCATGTCTCCGACATATCGCTAACATGTCACCGAAATTTCCCCAGTCACCTGGCCACATCGACATCACGAACCTCGGTCATAAGTAATCCCCATATTTCCATTATGTCGAATCTAAAATTGGGTTTCCATTCATTTGATGAAAAGCTCAAAGATGGTGCGGAACCAAAGGATATGGACATATGGGATGCATTTGGGACTAGCTGAACAACGCCTAAGCTACACCAGGCCATCCCATCCAAGTGCAGTTGTTATTATCTTTGTTCATAATTTTGCAATGGGATCCTAAAGACGGATACAGACAGGCATTAGGAATAGCATAGCAAACAAAGAAATGATTTATTTTTCCATTAATTATCATCTGCTTATCTAACTCAAACGATTTAAAAATATTTTCAAGTGTCAGAAGAATCACAGAAAATTTACACAATTTTTTTCTTTTTTGGATCGGTAAAAAGAGGGTGTATATATTAATATAAGAGAGTAAAATGTGAAGATTACAAATAAACTATCCCCCCACTATTATATACACAAAGTGTATACATGAGTTGAACAGGATAGGTAATGAAAAAAAAAAAAAAAAAAAGAGGATAAGGCAAGTTGATGGATACTATTATTGGGCTTTCAGATTTTTGAAGGAAAAAAAAAGGCAATCACACGCAAGGTACAAACAAGAAGCTCATCCCCACTTATATAATAAAATATCATAGGAACAGTATGTACAGCATACCAATAACCATGATCAAGCATAAATAAAAATAAAAATTAAAGTAGAAAAAAATGATGATGAAGGGCATTTCTCAAACAGCAAGATCTTGAAATACTTCATGCAAACAGATTATTGCTTGATAAATGGAGAGATTAATCAACTAAAACTTTGTACCATGTAGAAGGAGCATATATCCATGCACAATTTTATAGGCCATGAGAAATAAACTTACCATTTGAAGATCACGGCTTCCAGACGTACTTTCCACTAAATGTGGGCGTGCACGGACATCATAAATGATAGGTCTTTCAAACCATGGTATCATGAAATGCGTTCCTTCAGGATAAACCTGCACATTTCCCTTGTGAACAGATAGCTCCATAGAATAAAGTGCATCAAGAGGTACAAAACCAGAGAGTAGAAACATGTGTGATGGATCTAAGTAATTTTGTAATGCAACTTTTGTCATATAAATTTGTTGCTAAGCAGCACCACAGAATAATGACTGTATATAACAAACAAATGCAAGTCTTGTAATGCCATAATCTAATGTACAAATTCATGCGCAGTTGTAAAGCCTTTTTTTCCTTTTCTTGGGCGAGGCAAGAGGACAGCAATAAAGAAGACTCCCTTTGAGACACATGTACGCATGCAGATAACAAACACACACATATACACACATCATATAAATATGCCCACATGACATAAAATTGCACAATCATTTCAAAAGAGGGAGATATCGAAGATTTTTTGCTAACTAATTAAAAAAAAAACATAATTCAAGTAAAATATGAGTTGTAATCTTTTTTCTGAGTACGTAAGACCCCAAAATCTTTGGGAAGTGGAATGAAAAATGAGGTTATAATAACGGACAATGAATGTAAAACAGTGGCAAACAATATATGTAAAAAAAAAAAAAATGAAATCCCAAATAGAAGATGTTAGCACATTTTCTGCTAAGCATCTACCCAAGTAATAAACTACAGCACTTTTTTACAAGCTACAGACAGGAAGTGCAAGAAAGAAGGAAAAACGATACCTTTTCTTTGATACCGACCAAACGATTGAACACAATTGCTCGATGACCACCTTCAACATTGTAGAGAGTGTTTGTAACTGCATAAAGGCCAAGCCCGCCAAGAAGGCCCACCTTTACCAAAGCTGAAGCTGCCCCACCTCCTGGTACCTTGGGAACTCTAACATTGTTGAAATTCATAGTTTCTGGATACTGGAAAGGTTTAAACCAAATCTCACTGTTATAAACTGTTAAAATTCAACACTCCACTTCATGACCCCAAAGGCCCCAACCACTAAGAATAAGAAAAAATAATAATAATAATTGCTAACCATCATATTAAACAGAGACAATGAATTTATTTATTTATTTTTTTTTTATAATTGCAACTCACTGAAGTGTACCAAATTATAAAATGTTTATATGTGTGCATACATAAATAAACACATACGTACATACATACATACATACATAAATTTACATATGTATATATGTATGTATGTAAAGAATACCAACGGCGAAAGCACTCTGCTGGGATGACACCGACACTGAAAGCGCTTTACGTGAGAGTCAAAGCTCCAAAATGGGAATTGAGAATTTTTCGAATAGGAGAGTAGAGTGTTTTTTACCACCGGGTTTTATCAATTTGCAAATTCTTCCTCAATTAGTTAAAAGAATGAAATATAAATGTATATATGTGTGTATCAAGGATTACACCCACGAACATGGTGTAAAGGATCGGCCGATCCCAAGTTGGATCGTCCGATACAACTCAGGATTGGCACGGTCCGAGACATGATACATATGTCGGTCAAACTCAGTCAAACTTGGTCAAATTCCTTCGGATCGTCCGATCCAACTCGGGATCATTCAATCCAACTCATCCGAGCCAAAACAAATTGACTTAGACAAGTAATTTATCATTTTTTTTGTTCTTTTGACATTGTTTGACTCGGCCGATCCTGATACAGATCGCCGATCCAACTCGGGATCAACCGGGAACGATCCCGATCCAATCCCCGAGTTCACACACTATGCCCAAGAATGAAGGAAGTGCTTTATTTCCAAGGCATTGCTAACACCTAAGGGCCTGTAACAAGCAGCTTTCCATTAATCAAAATGTCACTAATGTGTTCATAGTACATATGACGGCTCATACAACTGTATCAGGCATGGTACCTAATTTACTGTCTATGACCAAAGATACCACATAACTGCCAAATTAAACCACAATTTTATTTTGTACTTTTTCCATGGCTCGCGAGACATTGATGGAAATTAAACATGTTTGATCAATGCCAATGTTAAAATGAAGATTTCACACAATAATATGTTCAAAGAAACTTTAAAAAAAGAATTAAGATTTGAGGAAAAAAAAATGGTACCTGAAATACCCAGTAAGATTACCCTCTAAGTCGCTTCAACCAATTTAAACTACCGTTATGGTGGCATTCTTAAAAATAGAATATAGAACAAAATGTAATGAACAACAATTTGGGATAACATAGTTTGCTTTACCCAAATAATCAGAGTAAATTTTGATTAAAAAAAAAAGTAAATAATGTTCAAAATGGAAGACCAAAATCGCAAACTTCAAAATGGAAGTAGCCAAAATCAATCAATAACAATTTTGCATCGCAAACAATGAATCAGCTTATGTTTAAGAAACTGTTAGTCTTTGTTCGATCCATCCATTTAGAACAGAGATGACCTAAAGGGAATGTAGCTTGATCGTCCCATCAGATCAAATTAAAAGAACTAAAGAAAAAAAAAATGTGATTTAGCAATAAAAATTTGAAAAACTTAAACAGATGAGAGGAAAAAATAAAAAAATTACTTACATTGGGGCGACGGATTCGAACCAGTTGAAGACGTGACGAGGAGATTCGATAATGGATTGGAGAAGAAGCCAAGAGAAGAATCTGTTTGGGTTTAATAAAGGGTTTTTGCTCGTAAAATAAACAGCGACTTCCCGATAAACCAATGACATTGACCCGACCCGACCTGTATGTTACAGCCCGATTACAGTATCCAATGGATGGTTTGGATTGGCCACGTCATTCTCCATGTGTTAAAGAGGATTTTATCTCATCAACCAACTAAACTTGTTAATGCATACAAAATTGCCACATCATGATAAGCTCATCAGGTTTAGTTGCTGATAAGGATGTACAAATAGACTGTGCGTGCCGACCTGGCACGAAAAGGCTCGCGTCATATCTAATTTTGGACTAATAGACCCGACACGACATAGCACCAGACATGATTATTATTGTAGGGACGAACTTGTGCTTTTACTTATTATTTTATAAAAACTAAGTAAAACCCAATCGTGCCCTAAACCAAATAGTACCCGGGCCATGAACCCAAGCCCATCGTGACATGCTGTGCCTGGCATGGATAAATTGTGTCGGGCCAGGTCAGCACGTGCGGCCCAACTCATCAGTACATCCCTAATTCACTAGAAAGAGGATCTCACCATTTCAACGCACATAAGCTTCACTCATACTCAAGGTGTTAATTCTCAGGATCTTGGATTGGACCGGTCCCGGCCGATTCAGGTCTGATTCAAAAGTTAGATCTTTATTTTTTTTTAAAATGGATCGACCAAATTGGTCGGGATCGGTCAATATCGGACTGATCCAGCCGATAGTAGTTGGATCCTTTATTTGTTAAATTAAAAAAAAAAAAAAAAAAACTAGAGATAGTTAGATCGGCCGATCTAGTCACTGGACTGGTCCGATCCTTGAAACCATGCTCATGCTTGTATAACAAAATTTATGCAAGAAATGCAACTTGGGTCAATTCAACCCAAAAACTGATAAAATGGAAGAAAAAACATATAGCTTTGCTAATAGATAACATAAAATACCATATGCTGCGATTTGGATATCGAGAAAGTGCACTTTTCTTTTTCCCGGTGTGTTTGGAAAGCAAGAAAATGAAAAAAATAGTGTGAGCCTCACTGCTTTCTTGAGAAAGAAAATGATCAAAAAAGCAAAAAACAAATTCCTTCTAAATCAAACCGATTTTGCGTCGTGAGAATTCTATAATATTTGTCTTCCAAAACTACCCTGTTATGAGAATTCTATAATATTAGTCTTCCAAAACTACCCCTTCAACATGTCACTATACGGTATTGATTAAGTGAAATTACGTTAAGTGGGCCTCAATCTTACGTAGATGCAAAGTTAGGTATATGATTCATAACTATAATCCGTGATATACCTTATATATCCTCCTACCCTTTTCAATTTATTAGTGATATGGTACAATGGTCTACTGAAACTATTTTACAACTTTTATTCCGAATATGCCCTCCTTTATGCAAACGAGTATATGAGGGCAACGAGTCCAAAATGAAAAGCATCGTGGTGGCATGATTTCAAGGATCGGTCTCGATAGGGATCGGCTAGGACCGGTCTGATCCCAAGCCACCATACAACTGTATCATGAGGTTTTGGATCAGACCAACCGATAACGATTTGGACCAATCCAATGACTGGATCGGTCGATCCAACCGATCACCATTTTTTTTAATTTATAAAATAAAGGATCCAACAGGTATCGGCCACTGGTATTGCCGTTCCGACGATCGGTACCGTCGATCCAGCCGATTCAATTTTTTTTTTATAAAAAAAAAAATAAAGATTTAACATTTGGATCGGACCAGGATCGACCGATTCAGTACCGGATCGGGATCGGCCTGGACCAGTCCGATCCAGGATCCCAAGAATAAAAACCTTGCGTGGTGGCACCAAGGTAGTGTATTGTTCAAGGTTTCAAGGATCGGACCGATTCGGTCTGTACTGGTCGGTCCGTACCAAGATCAGTCAGGATCGGTCCGATACCAATCCATGATACAATAGTTGTATCGTGAGGTTGCACTTCAATAATATTGTGGGTCCTACATGTGATATAAACTTCTTATGTGATTATATGTCATTATAATAATATTTTTTAGGCTTAATATGTTAAATAAATATTGAACATAGCATAAATATGGCTTATGGTATAAGGGCAAATTTGGAAAATACGTTCAGGATTCTTATGATTTTCTTGCTAACCAAACGCACAATTACATGATTTCCATTAAAAGTCGTGCAAGTTTCTTGCAACATCCAAATAGCATCAGAAAAGTTATTTTCACTTTCTTTTCTTTTTCAACCGAACTTTCTTGCACTTTCTTGGTATCCAAACGCAACGATAAGGATTAATTATATTGTTTTTGAATATAATATTAAAAATACATGTTTATAAGCAATTATTTTATTATTAATTAACGGTAAATAATGGTATAAAGCTATTAAAAAACTATCAACAAGATTGATGATAATGGTGTACAAATGGATTGTGCGTGCCGACCCAGCACGATAAGGCTTGTGCCATGTTGTATCTAATTTTGGACTCCCAAATTTGGCACGTCACGAGGTACGATTATTATAGTAGGGTCGGACTTGTGTTTTTGCTTATAATTTTGTCAAAACTAGGTAAGACCCAATCATGTCTTGAACTAAAATGTACCCAGCCCATGCCATGCCATGCCGTGCAAGGCTGTCAACGAGCCGAGCTTGAGCTCTAAAATTAGGCTCATGAGCCGAGCCTTAGCCCAAAAAAAAGCTCATTATTTTAACGAGTTTGAGCTGTGCTTGGGTAGGCTTGGCTCGATTAAAGCTCAGCTCGGTTTGTATATGAGATTATACGTTTATATTCTTATAATTTATATTATGTATTAATATTAAACATACATATTAACATATTATATTATATATAATAATAATTATCAACTATAATATTAGTGCATTTGTATTAATCTAAGCTTTTTTACGAGTCAATTTTTTTATAAACCAACTTTTTGCAAGCCAAACTTTTACGAGCCGGAGTCAAGTTGGGCAAAGCTCAGCTGAGCTCGGAGCTTAAAATTTTTTAACGAGTCTAAACCAAGCCTAAGCTTTGATAGATATTTACGAGCCTGAACTTAGCTAGGTAAAACTCAGCTCAGCTCATTTGCAGCCCTAATGCCGTGGCCATGAACCCAGGCCTGTGCCCGGGCATGGATCAAATTGTGTCGGGCAGGCATAGACCAATTCAAGAAATGGTCTGATCGATGGTAGTTCACATGAAAGAATCAGGCATAGACCAATTCAAGAAATGGTCTGATTCAACTACCAAATCAATTTGGGTGTGCTTGAATTTCATTGAAAAATATTTTTTATTAAAGAATAAAAGAAGGTTTGAAAAACAAAGTTAGACACTTTTATAGGTTGAGATTATCTGTGCAACAATTTCTATTATTATTATTATTTTGCTATATCATGTTGGTTGCATAGAAAGAACAAAGAGGTTGCTAATTAGAGTAGGGGTGTCAATTGATTCCGTCTAAATCGAAAACCAAACAAATCAAACCAAAAAAAGTCGGGTTGGTTGGTTTTTTTTTTTTTCATTTTCCTTCTGGTTATAGTTTAGAAAACAAAAAATCGGATTAATTTGGTTTGATTTATGGTTAAGGCTTTGACTAAATCAAACTGAACCGAAAAAACTAACGTATATTATATATATTATATTTGTGCATGTATAATATAGAAAGTAGCATTAATTTTATCAAACCGAACCAAAAATTGAGTTTTTCGGGTTTTGTTCGATTTACGATTTTGTCCATTTTAGTTCGATTTGGTTTTTCGGTTTTCTACAATGATTTCTATTTCGGTTTGATTTGGTTTTTGATTTAGGGTAATGTAATTCAGTTTGGTTTTGGTTTTGGTTTGACTACTAAACGAACCAAACTGATCGAATTACACCCCTAAAATAAAGGATCCTAGACTTACTTTTAACATTTTATTTTGATCAAAACACAAATCATTAATTTATTTTGTAAACCAATAAATAAATTTAGTAGGATACTCCCACAAAGCAATATAGTCTTTATTGTTTAGATTCTTATGGAATTAAGAGTACAATTCAGTGTTTTAAAACCCGGCCTAGTCTGGCCGGTTCAATCGATTGAACCAGTATCCAGTGTTATAATCGAGCCGGGTGGGGTTGTAACCCAGTATGTTTCAAAACTCAGCAAGACCCACTGGTTAAATGTAACAACTTAAACTCTTTTGATTTTTCACATTTGTATTTCTAAATCATGTGATGTTTAAATTTCTTTGTTTTGATTACCGATAGGGTTAATCCGTCCATGTGATCGGATGCGTTGTGCCTTACAGGCTTTGGCACTACACACCGTAGCATGGCCTGTTTTAGATTAAGATGTGTGGTGATGATCATTTAGATCTTAAGCATGTGATGTGTGTTCGGTTGAGATTGAGAGAGAGAGAGAGAGAGAGAGAGAGAGAGAGAGAGAGTTGGGGGAGGGGAATACCAACCCCCACTCATCTTTTAATCCAAGGGCTTGGATTCAAGTGGTTGGAATTAGAGGGGCGGGATTCATTGTTGTGCGTCCGCCTAGGGGCTAGGGACATGGGCTTCCATGCCTTGTCTCTCCATGCATGAGAGAAAGCTCCATGGAAGCCATTGTTAGTTTTGGAGAACTTGAAGAAGAAGAGGAACTAGGAGCTTGAGGATTCTTGCACTCTATTCTTGATTTCTCTCAAGTAGATAATCTCATGTTGATTCTTGATTGAAGTAGTGCTATAGACATTATTAAATTTCCATAAACATGTACACTAGTTTTTCAAGGAAAAATGGCCATGGTTGTGTTGTGTTCTATTGAGGTTTGAGAATATGTTGTTTGTGTTGAAATGGGATAAATTTGAATGAATGATGCATTGGTTGCTTTCCCTCCCTCTACATTTTCATTTTGGTAGGAGAAAAACCCCAATTTTGGCTGGTTTGAGACGTTCGGTGACCTCCCCGGTGCACCGAACCTCTTGCCAAACATCTCTAGGAACTTTGACGGACCGTTCGGTGTGCTGAATAGGTCGTTGAGCCTTCTGGGCAATCTTGGCTTTCTGTTATTTCCGCCGAGTCTCAGTTTGGTGCGCCAAAGAGGGCGCCGAGTAGGAGGCCCCTAGAAATGTCGTCGAATCTCAGGTGGGTGCGCCGAGGCAGGCTTCAATGCGCCGAACAGTGCGCCAAGGACCTCGCCAAATGGAAATGCTTAGTTACTGATCTGATGTCTCACGAATTGTGCTTGATGATACTACTTGAAATTAATTGTGATGATATATGCTTCCAATTCTAACTGATTTGCATTCTCTTTTTTTATGACTTAGTACTATGAAGTTGTGAATTACAATACATGAGAACATGCTGGATAGACCATGTATTTAGCTTATAATGCACTATGTACACAAAGAATTGAATGTTTAGCTAGCGTGCACTTCTACATTTGCACCGCATTGACTCAAGACCATGGGCTTGGTCAAAGAGAAATACCCTGTCCTCTGAGATCACATGATTGAATCTAGTGAGTTGAATCAGGGTGATGTGATGTGAGTTCCACATCTAGTGAGGAAATTGGCAAGGATGAGTTGAGGGACTAGCTACCCCAACAAGCTCATTTATTGCCCGAGGACACTATACCGAAGAATAATCACATTGGTGAAAATTTGGAGGTATATTCTAAGAGAGAAATCTTTGTAGTATGTTGATTGACATGATTTTCTGAGGAAATACTCACGTTGGTGAAAACCTCGGACTTACCCTTGATAAAAAATAAGTGAGGGAATTGTGCCTCATTGGTTGAAAACCCATAGAACTATGCTGTACACATAGAATAACCCTATCCCATAGTCGTGAATACAGGGATGAAGTCACATTGGTGGGACATCCTGAATAGTTGGATTGGATTAAAGAAAACTTGTCATATTAACATATCTAACAGACTACATAGCATACTAGTTGTTTGTGTAGATCACCTTGGTGATTAATATAAATTAGGTGCACATAATTCATAAACAAAGACTTGACCTCATGCATTTCACTACATTAAAATTTATTGCTGTTGTGTCCTTGATATTAATGAATAGTGGCTTTGACTCTAAGTCAATCATGAAACATTATGAAATTGTTTACTTATTGGCTTTTATGGCTCACGCTTCCTAGCAAACAACTTTTAGGATCTTTAGATGAGAAGACAGTCGAAGGAAGCGAGATAAAGGAATAAGACTTTGAAGACGAAGAAGACTTCTATTTTGAGTAAAATATTGTAATGACTTAACACTTCACTATTTTTGGATAATTGATATTATTTTTGGGATCACGGGTATACAGAGGATCTGGTTTTTAAACCTAGAACTTTCATTTTGTTATTTTCTGCTGTTATACATGTAATTATTAATAGCAATGCCTTGTTTTAAATCATTTTCTTGGTGAATGTCCATGTGTTCATTGCTATAATAAAATATTGATTGTCACTCCCTTGCCATGGGAGTAACAGTTGCATCTCAAGACCTTATAGGGTTCCCAAGTAAGTCATTGGGTTTGGGATGTGACATTAACTCAGTTAAACCAGTGACCTGGTTGGGTTTTGGACAATATTAAAAACCCGATTGGGTCATTACATCATAAAGTTTTTAGACTTTTAATCCAAATTTTATGAACAGGTGCTGGGCTATTGGTGCATGTTTGTGTGTGTGTATATATATATGGTGTTAGAAATATTAGTAGCAAATGCATTATTCAAAGAATAATTATCTTATTTTTTATATTAATACATTTAAATTATAGAAAATCTGACAACACTTTAATGAGTCAATTCGGATTCACCCACCGGTTCAATTGGGTTGACCCAACCCACTGTTTTTACCAGATCAACACCTGAGCCAGGTTTTAAAACATTGGTACAATTACAACATGAAATGAATTCTTCAAAATTGGATCAATTTAGGAAATTTTGAAAATAAGAAAGAAAAAAAAAGGTTAAATTAAGATGAAAAAAGAATCTACAATAAATTATTATATTTTTTAAATAAGTTTTCCCATGTTCAGGCTTTTATATCAAATATTTTTGTTTTTGGCACTAACAGTTTTCTCATGTTCTCCTTCTTTTTGGATAGAAGCTCCCCTGCCTATTGTATTATTAGGAAAGTCCAGTGTCCACATCATCCGGTGTGTCGTCTTTGAATTATTTAGCCTAACAATGCCACGTGGCTAAATATTCCAACATTGGAAGCAAGTGAAACAATCAAAATTACATTCATACCCTTCACGTATACAACACAACAAGAGGACAATTCTTAAAAAAAAAAAATCAAATGTCAATGTATGGACATTTTTTTTCTTCTTTCTTAAAAAAAAAAAAAGAAAAACCCGTTCGTTCTCCTCCCTCAAAAAGTCAAAATCAATGATGTTGAATGACAAAACTAACCTTATACTATATGATAAAGTACATTTAAGCCATTAACAACAATTTGCCTTCCCAAGGAAGGTGGGTTGAATAATATCACATCCAGTTATTTTCTACTACGTATCAATTTAAAATCCTAAAAGACATATTAATCTAAAATTGACTTTCACCCTAATCGAAGTATTTTATGTCAACCCTAGAAAACGTATAAATTCAAAATTAGCTTTCACTTTATCTGGAGTATTTTTGTCACTAATCTATGCAGCAAAAACTAACTGAGTAGGATAATATCTCACTCGGGCATAAATTTTTTTTCCTGTAAAATGTGTTGTGTTTATTTTTTAGGATCCTGAGTGCAACGAGACACACAGTGTGTATTGTCATCACACTGATAGGCCATGTCGTGCCTTGTTGGGCCCGTGCTTTAGCTTGTCCATTTAAATTTTTTTTTTTTTTTTTTACCGTATGTTGTATCGTGCTTAGGTTTCACGGGCTGTGAAACCTAGGCATGGTATGGCATCAGCCTATAAGCTGTGCCCATGCCAGCACAGCCCAATCTATGTTGTGATGTGGACACCATACCGACACGTGGGCGGCTCGACTAATTGTATCAAAGGCTTAGGATTGATTCTTGCCTTCATCCAAAAGCTTAAAACACACACCAAAAAAAGAAGGACAAAAAAAGTAAATGCTTGAACTTTTTTTTTATGACATGGAACCCCTCAACTCTACTTCCCGGGATAGGGTAAAACCTCGGATACATGACCTCACCCACAAAAGTTGTGTATCAGATAGCTCGAAGACTCGAACCTAGGACCTTCAGATTCAGAGTTGGAGTGCTTGCATGTGGATTAACCTACTTGTACTTTTATACAAGTAACTCAAAATAAGCACTTATCCAGAACTACAATATGTAGCTTATTCTAAAAAACAAATGATGCTTAATGAATGCCTATAGAAGTGCTTTGACAAAGACAAAATGATAGAAATCATGTTATAGTCATTTTCAAGGTTTTATGTATTGCAATGCGGTTCGAATGTAAAAGTAAATACTTCTTAATTAAGCATAAAGAAACGCGTCCTTAATATTTTCGTTGAGTTTGTTTCAAAATTCCAGGAAATGTTGTTTTGCCACTTGGCAAATATGGTCGAAACTAAAATAACGATGTGATACCAGATTTTCAAGTCTGGTGCGTCTTACTAGTTAATCCAACCTATTCCTTCTGTGCATAAAGGGGTAAGACTGTATATTTCAAAATTCAAACTCTAACCTCCACCAAACCAACCTATCAGCTGTGAAAAAATTGAAAGGATAAAGCTTTACAAATCCATTCGCCACTCCAGATAATCTACCTGAATGAACTTCTAAGATAGGCTGATACAAATACGGATTAATCAGATTAATCTACCTGGGGCTGCAACTTGGGTCGGGATAATCCGAACTCCAACTAACCCAACCCGACTTTGGATCGGTTTGGGTTGGGTTTTATATCACTTTGGGTCGGTTTTGGGTTGAAAAAACATAACCCGAAATAATTTGGTTCGATTTTGGGTTAGAGCTTCGGGTTATTCAACCCAACTCGAAATCCAAACCGAATTAAACTGGTTAATAATACACACACACACATTACGAATCTAGGTAGCCTCGTGTTTATGGTTTGCACATTGTTCAGGTTGGTTTAAGTCTAAATATATGATTCAAACCGTGATTGTGCTTACCAACCTGAATTAAACCGACCCAAACCAAGCTGAAATTACAGTTTGGGTTGGGTATAGGGTTCAGAAAATAAAATCGGTTTGGGGTTTGGGTTCATAGTTCGGGTTTCAAATTGGGCTGGATTGGGTTTGGGTTGACCTTCAAGGAGGTCGGTTTGGGGTTGGGTTGAGGTCAACCCGACCCAAACCAAACCGAGTTGCACCCTTATCTACCAAGTCAAAGTACACCATCTAATTCTAGTGTGTCTAACAGCGAAGTCAACCAGATTTAATTACTAAGATTTTCTGCCGCTATCACACAATATTAAATTTCCAATTTTTTTATTTTTTACTTTTTCTCAAAGCTAAAACCTTCTCAGCTTCTTCTTGATTCCAAAAGTCCTTCCCATCCAGAGACCCCACCAATCCAACCTTTCTCCTGCAAATTCCAGCTTTATTTCTTCTTATTTCTAAATCCAAAAACATGATTCCTTAGAAATCAAGCAAATCTAAACAAAACCCATCAAACCCTTTCTCTTTCTCTGGGGTCTGGACCCAGAAAAAGCAGAAAAGAATAAAAAAAAAAGCCTTGATTTTGGGTTGCTTGTTACAGAAATGGCTCATCTCTTCAGAGATAGAGCTATTGGGGAATCAAAGAGAGACATGGCAAGCAATAGCTCGCGATTTCCGGCTCCAGATCTGCCTTCCCCGTTCGGGGAATTGCTCTGCAACCTGACGGATTCGGAGCTCCGTGAAACCGCGTACGAGATCTTCGTCGCCGCTTGCCGGACTTCCACTGGGAAGCCATTG
>JAUPMG010257707.1:0-20988 GCA_031762675.1 Pachysandra terminalis | reverse complement strand
CTCTATTGTCTTCTAATCTAAGTGATTAGCAAGATGATCATAATTATCTGAATTAATTATGCCATTAAGCATAATTAATTCAATAGTCCGAACTCGGGATATTACAATCGACTCCCTAAGAACCCACAAGCAAGCACTTTCCTGCAGCAACAACTAGTCCCGAAGTCTCACTATCAGCAAAACCCGAACCAACACCACATGCACAACTACTTAAAGGAACTAAGGCTGGAGTTCCACACCAGCAACCTCAACAAGCTAAGGTGTATGCTTTAGAGCAACAACAAGGGGAAGTTATAGAAGGTACGGTTCGTATTTCTCACACCTCAGCCAAAGTTTTGTTTGATACGGGAGCATTGCACTCCTTTATAGCAAAGTCATTAGTAAATTGTTTAGGTTTACCTATGAAGGACCTAGAAAGGAGTCTTGTTGTTGCAAACCTCATCCAAGGTTCAGCATACTTAGGGAAGGTATGTGATTCTTGTTTAGTTATGGTGGGTGAGTCCACATTACCAATTGACCTGATTATGCTTAACATGAGGGGAGTTTGATGTGATTTTGGGTATGGATTGGCTAGTTGCATATCATGTGCAAATAGACTGTCATAACCGGATAGTGTCTTTTGTATCACCGGAGGGTAAAGTTGTTAAGGTTAGAGAGTCAAAATCTGAAAATTTAAATCATCTAGCATACTTAGACTTATGGGCTATAGATAAGAGGAGAGATTGTGAGCAAATACCGATTGTGTGCCACTTTGGAAACGTATTCCAAGATATACCCGGATTGCATCTCAAGAGAGAAGTAGAGTTTAACATAGACCTAATGGCTGGAGCAAACCCTATTGCACTACCTACTTATCGGATGGCATCTTCTGAGTTGACGGAGTTAAGAAAGCATTTAGATGAGTTGGTTGCATTGCAATTCATTCGACCATGCTCATCACCATGGGGAACACCTGTTCTGTTCGTGAAGAAGAATGATGGATCTCTACGGCTATGCATCGACTACCGGAAGCTGAATCAAGTGACGGTGAAGAACAAGTATCGTTTTCCAAGAATAGAAGATTTATTTGACCAATTGAAGGGAGCCCGATACTTCTCAAAGATCGATCTTAGATCTGGTTACCATTCTACGCATCAAAGAAGGTGACATTCCAAATGAGGTACAAACACTTTGAATTTCTGATCATGCCATTAGGACTGACCAATGCACCAACAACTTTTATGGACATGATGCAAAGAATCTTCATACCATACCTGGAAAATTTCGTGGTGGTATTTGTTAACGACATCTTGGTTTACTCCAAAATCAAGGAGGAACATGAAGGGCATCTTCGTACATCATTGCAAATGTTGGTAGATCACCAACTATATGACAAATTCTCTAAGTGTGACTTTTGGCAAGAAGAAGTGAAGTTTCTAGGACACGTTGTGTCTAAGGATGAAATTTCAGTGGACACAAGCATGGTGGAAGCGATACTAAGTTGGGAACAGCCCAAAAATATATCCGAAGTTCGTAGTTTTCTTGGATTGGCGAGTTACAACCGTCGATTCATTGAAGGTTTTTCTCGCATCGCAGTTGCCCTTAACCAAACTCACAAGGAAGGACGTGAAATTCATATGGGATGACGCATGCCGACAAGCCTTTGCAACACTCAAGGAGAATTTGACCATAACACCAGTTTTGACCATTCTAGAAAGCGGCATGAAGTTCGTGATCTATGCCAATGCATCCTTATTAGGACTTGGCTGTGTTTTGATGCAAGAAGGGAAGGTCGTAGACTTGGAGCTGGCGGCTATAGTCTTCGCTTTGAAGATTTGGCGGCATTATCTCTTTGGAGAGATCTTTGAAGTATTTTCTGATCATAAAAGCCTAAAGTACATTTTCATACAAAAGGACCTGAACATGCGACAATGTAGATGGATGGAGTTGGTAAACGATTACAATTTCTCACTTCAATATCACCCGGACAAAGCAAACATCATGGCGGACGCACTCAGCCGGAAGCCTAGAAGCATTGTGGCACACATGATGGTTCAAGAATGGTGGATGTACGAAAAGCTTGTTGATTTCAACATCGAAGCTCGTGTAGCAGATCAAGGGGTGAGGTTATACAACATCCTTGCAAAGCCTTCACTCAAGACCATAATTATTGAACTATAAGCAAAGGAACCTTGGATGCAAGACCTATCCAATAATGCTGAACTACCAGATTGGACCAAGGAGGAAGATAACAACATTCGCTTGAAAGGAAGACTTTGTGTACCACATGACGAGGTGCTAAAAAGAGAGATTCTTGAAGAAGCTCACAATTCCAGATATTCAATCCACACCGGAAGGACAAAGATGTACTATGACCTAAGGCGCAACTACTGGTGGAGACGAATGAAGGTTGACATCAAAGAGTTCGTGATTAAGTGCATGATTTGTCAACAAGTCAAAGCTGAACACCAAAAGCCCGCTGGAACATTTCAACCCTTACCAATTGGAGAATGGAGGTGGGAGCACATCTCGATGGACTTCATCTCGGGATTACCAAGGACTCGCAACAATCATGACATGATTTGGGTGATTATGGACAGGCTAACCAAATCAGCACACTTCATACCAACAAGGACCTTGATGAACACGGACGAATTGGCAAGATTGTATGTGAAGGAGATTATCTGATTACATGGAGTGCCAATCACCATTGTTTCTGATCGCAGATCGCAATTTCCTTCCAAATTTTGGGGGAGTTTACATAAAGCATTGGGAACTCAATTAAATTTCAGTACGGCGTTTCATCCACAAACCGATGACCAAACGGAGAGAGTTAACCAAGTACTTGAAGACCTGCTCAGATCTTGTGTTCTTGACTTCAAGGGAAGTTGGGAAGACCACTTCGCACTCGTAGAGTTTTCTTACAAAAACAGCTACCAAGCAAGTATCGGAATGGCACCATTCGAAGCACTCTATGGGAGACCTTGCAGATCACCATTGTGCTGGAACGAGGAGAATGTTCACATTTTTGTAGGACCGGAGTTAATTGCTGAAACTACTTAGAAGATCAGAATCATTAGAGAACAACTCGCTGCGGCTCAACATTGACAAAAGAAGTACGCTGACTTGAGAAGAAAGAAACTTGAATTTCAAGTAGGAGACTGGGTTATTCTAAAAGTTTCACCAACCAAGGGAATATTCAGATTAGGGAAGAAGGGTAAGCTAGCACCCCGATTCATTGGACCATTTGAGATTTCTGAATGGATTGGAGAAGTGGCCTATAGATTTCTACTACAGTCTAGCTTAGACATAGTGCATTCTGTTTTCCACGTCTCAATGTTAACAAAGTACCTTCCAAATCTGACAAGTGTGATTGATTGGCAAACAATCACAATTCAAGACAATGCGACATACGAAGGGGAATCAGTAGAAATTTTGGATAAGAAAGAACAAGTCCTACGCAACAAGGTGATATCAAAGGTGAAGGTTCTATGGAATAATCATGGAGCATCCGAAGCAATGTGGGAACTTGAAGATCACATGAGGGAGAAATACCCGTAACTCTTCACATAAGGTAAAAGAATTTTGAGGAAGAAAGTTTCTTAAGGAGGGTAGGATGTAATAGCCCAAAAAAATAGTAGGACTTATGTGTAAATACCAAAAAATTAGGGGTTAGTTTAAAACTTTTAGTAACAGCCATATTATTTGACTTTTGACTAATTGTGATTGGTGGGTTGTACAATTAGGAAACTAAGTTGCAACACACACAATCATAACCTCTAAAGTTGAAATAAGTGGTTAAGATCTTGCAGGAGGTTTTACTCTCTAATCAATGGCTTTGATTTAAACACCCAATTAGAAGCTTATCTACAAAATAAGAGTTAGAAACCCACTAGAATTAAAAAATTCAAAGTAGAAACATAACAGAAATAGAAGTAAGCCACATGGGCTGGGAAAATCCATCTAATGGCTAAAAATCAGTAATTCCTAATGAAGGGTCAAGATCAAAACCTTATGTTCCTAATTCTAGTAAAACTAGGACGTTTACAACATCCATATAAATAAGTAGTCTTGTAGAGTATTAAAAGCATCAATTTGGAGAGAAGAAGAAGAATAATGAGGAAGAAGAACATCTGAGGTGTAATTCTCTACATTAACTTGCAACATCAAGGTAGGTATTCAAATTTAACTTATTTTATAGTTGTAGTAGAGTTTTCAAGTTTACTTTCAATAGTATGAAGTAAGTTTTCAAAATCGATATTTGTTTTCAAAGTTTGATACGTAAATTAGATAACTAATAATTAATTATGTTTTTTATATGTGTTTATTGGGTTTTGTGCGGAATCCAAGATAAAGGAAGGTCACTTAAGGAATTATTTGATTAGAGTTGAAGAAAAATCAAAAACAGGCCAAAACGGCCTAGATTGGGAAGTTCGGCGAACCCTCGGTATACCGAGACCTCGCCGAACACACCCAGATAGGTCCTCGACGAACCCTCAGTACACCGAGAGCACGCCGAGTGTCATATTGAGACTTTTCAGCCCCTGGAAAGTACATCGAGCCCTATCTCGGCGTGTCGATAGTATTCCGAGTGTTACAGTAACTTTTTAGGGCCCCTAGTTTGTACACTGAGACCCGATTCGGCATACCTAGAGCACGCCAAGCCATGCCTTGCCACCAACACCCAGAAACCATATAGACCCCTCGGCATACCACTTGGTACGCCGAAAGGCCACCGAGGGTACGCCGAGCACCCTCTCGGCGACCCCTCGGTACGCCGAGCACACCCAAGTTGGTCCATTTGGCTTGGCTTTTGATAAGCATGTGTATTTTGATCTTGTTAGACCAATTCTAACATTTCTATTGCTTAATTATGCATGATTGTTATACTACTATCCTATTTGGACACTTTTCTATTTTGGTTGGAACATGATATTTTGATATGCTCATTGTTATGTGTTTACTTAAATGTCCAGTATACTAGTTAGATATATTACACCTTGTACACATGGATTGAATGCTTAGTTAATGTGCACCATATCACTTGCACCTTATATGCCTTATGACCATGGATTTGGTCTATAGGTCAAACCCTTTGCATGTAAATCCATACTCCTGGATTTTTAAGGATATTCAGAGATTAAAATGATATGGAAATCACAATAGGTAAGGAGACTTGCACATAATTATATATTTCTGGAGTTGAGGACTAGCTATCCCAATATACCTATTGGTCCTATGGACTACTTATTAAAAGAGTGATTCCTGGTTGCTTGTTTTTATATACAATTACCTGAGGAGTTTATAATTGGAATTCCTTGGATTTGTTGCCCTTGATCACAAATAAGTAGGAGAATTGTGCCCTTTTAGGTCGGAACCTCTTAGAACTATGATGTGCACATGGAATATCTTAACTTGAGAATGGCCCTGTATGCGGGGATGGTTCGAGAAGACATCTTGCTCAAGGAATGATCGATCTGGTGGGAACCTATATATATCCATTCAAACAACTTTTAACTAATTGCATTGCGTACTAGACTTGCTTGCTAGATAACACATGGTGATTTCTTATAGGAGCACAACATGCATACTTTAAAACTTGACCATGCATAAATAGCATATTTTACTCATGTCTGTACACTTATATCATTATTCATTCACTAATCTGTTCATATTACTTGATACTTCATCACATTGATGTTTACTGGAACTATGGATTGCCATTGAAGAGTGGCCTTGGCCCTACTTCAATTATAAACCTTGTTCGATTTGTTTACTTACTGGTTAAGTGTAGCTTACGCTTTCAAGTAACATATTTTCTGGCACATTTGAGGAAGAGGACTTGGATTATGGATATCAAGCTGTGGATCATTGCTTTGATGAAACTGTTGATTTTATCGAAGAAGATAATTAGGATTTATATTAGGGATTTTATTCGTTTTTATTGGCTTACATGCCAAAGCTTAATTCTAGCCATTGTTAGGCTATATTTTATTTTGGGATTTGATTTAGCACGAAACTATAGTTAATTACTTTCCACTGCTATATTTTGCTTTATTTTGATTATTATGAGATGTAGTGATTTTCAGTTTTTTTATTTAAATTTAATATTATATCTCAGTTATAATTTCAATATTGGCAATGTATTGACTACCACTCTCATGTGGAATGGGGTGAGAGTTATATTTTGGACTTATTAGGGACTCCTTTGAGATCTCGTAAGTTTGAGATGTGACACATATTGACTTGTTTTCCCAAGTTTATGACATTGTGCACCCTTAACATGATAAACCTAATGTGATTGAAGTATTTCCAGGTATGGAGAATACCTCTATTACAATATGACCTTCTTCTATACCTAAGTTGACCCTTTAAGACTTCCTACGGCAGTATGAAATTCTAAGATACATAGGGAACTAGTGCCGCAACACTTCCACTAGTTTTTATCTCATGTAATATGCATGCTCATATGTTTTGTATGATATATAGGCTTATGGATATCATATCATGACCTTATGTATGTTTTCGATAATATTAAGTGATTGAATTGCATAAAGACCATTAATTGTATGGACATATCATCTCTAAATTTAATAAGACTTATCATACTTAATTATACTATTTATAAATTTCTCATCATACCTATCTATGTGTATATATATATTTGTCCATTATATTGGCTTAGGATCATGAGATTGTGCTCATGTTTGTGTTGTTTTGAATATATGTGTTGTGAAATCATTGTGTGTGCACTACATTAATACATGGATCTGAATCAATGGGTTGCATTATAACTACCCTGTCGAGATGACTTTTGACTTATACCCCAATTAGTTGGAAGCACACTGTGCATGGCCAATAAAGGATACTATCATGACTCATGATATGGCTTTGAACAATTACTTGTCCATTGAGAGACTAAGTACTTTGTTTATGCGCAGGGTGAGAGATATTCCCAAGAGACTTGTGGTAAGATGATAGGTGCAGGATAGGCCTTGTATTGGGATCCCAATCCAATTCATAAGAGTGACTTCTGTTGGTATTCGGGTAATGTATGTTTCACAAAAGTTCTTTGCCGATTGGTGATGCCTTGGATACGTACCCGTGATCGGAAATAAGAGTGGGGATTGTGCCCATTAGGTCGCATCCCCTAGAAACTATGTTGCACCCATAGAATAATCCCTTTATCATGGCCGTGTATTTGGGGGATGAATTCACATTAGTGAGATGTCTTTGGTAATTGGATTGGATCTAGTGTATGACATACACTATTCGAATGCTATACAACATGCCTATGCATTACATGCGATTGTTGATATTATTGTTGTTATCTTGTGTATGATGCACTTGATATAATTGCCATATAGATTTTAGGCATTGTAGATATTAAAATATGACCATGATATCCTTAGGATACAAACCAAGTGAGATTTGGTGAGAGAATAGTCATTGATTGGTTGTTGTCCACATATCATTATCATCATATATGTTTTTCAAATTTTATCATAATTATTATATATTTTCATATATCATCATTATCTATTATATATATATATATATATATATTTCTTCGTATCCTTGGGATATGAGTAAATACCTTGTTTTGAAGGTCTACTCATCCGAGCTTTCAGCTTATATATGTTTCATGACATATTTTTCATGTTAAAGGATGATTGCTATATGAGGAAGAGCTATGGGAATATAAGGGAATTATAAAGATAGAATTAAGGTTATGGGGATCATGTACTTAGATTGTAGTCTATTTTCAGGTCAGTTAATCAAAACACTTTGTAACTTTTATTTAAATATTTATTAGAATTAGTCTATTATCTTCCGCTTATGTTTCTGTATTGCTTATTCACTCCCATTGTGTGGGGTGAGAGTTACATACTAAGCCTTTGGGGTATCCCAAAGATCTCTTTAGGTTTAGGATGCAACACTTTCTCTGGACAAGCATAAGAACAGTCAATACATAAAGGAAAAGCACAAAGGCAAATAAATGACAAATGACTATTACTAGCTGAAGGATCTGGGATCATTCGGATCACGTCTGAACATATAATAGTATCTAAATGAGTCCTAACACCACCATAGAACTCCACACCCTCGACTGACTATCTTCAACTTGGGGTGCAATGCCAAAGAAGCATTCAGGTAAGGAAGGGATTTTTGGCTTGAAGGGAGTCACATAAGACGACAAGGTGGCCATAAAATCTTCTTCCGAGAGCTAAAGGTCAAGAGACCACCTTTTCAGACACTCAGTCTCATGCTCCAATAACCACTGGTTGAAGGCCTTATTGACTTTTTTCTCTAACATGGGCGGAGGGTCTTGCAGATTCCATTTCAATCTATAAAATCATTCAAACTAACGGATAGAACAGATGTGGTATAAATATATTGTGACATGGACCTGAAAATTAATAATAATAATTAATTGTGTGGTTATTTAATGGAGTTAATTAAATATAAATGAACTATGTAATTTTTAAGTGTAGAAATGGGGTCAAACTGCAATTAATGGTAAGTGTGGTGGTATAATGTAATTAATTATTTAATTGAACTTAGGACTTGGTTTAATGGGTTGGGTTCAGATCTAGACGTGTGACCCAATAACTAGGATTAGGGTTAGTTTAGTAAGTTGCAATAGATTTGAATTAAAAGAGAGTTTCTATTTTGTGGGAAATTAGTTCCCAATCTGATTTGGTAGGATCATCGTCCCGAATGAGGGAAGTGAGCCAGTATTTATAGTTTTTGAAGAAAGTTAACTATAGTTAGAATTCCCAACCACAGTTTCTGATGGTGGTTAAGATGTTCACCTAGGATAGTACGCATCATGTACCCCAGTCTCTTAGGTGGATCAATTACAAGTTGTTTGGATAATTACAGGTTTGCCATCGAGAAATCGTGACGTGGCCTATAACCCCAATACAGCCGAGTGTTGGCGAGCCTCACGATCCCTCAATATGGGTGTTGGCGATTGGTACATATAAGTGATAATGAAAGCCGTTTAGCCTTGGCGTCATCTAGATTGTCTAGTCTTGACGCCATCAAGGCTACAAGTCATAGTACTTTCGAGGTCCTCCAACCTTAGTACTTTCAAGACTGTGCGACCTTCTACGTCTTAGAGCTTCGTTCTAGACAGAGGTAGTCTTGCCTACGACGTCATTGAGCATCGCTCTAGATGGAGGGTAGTATCGCCTACGACGTCATCGAGCATCGCTCTAGACGGAGGGGTATTATTGCCTACGACGTCATCTAGCATCGCTCCAGACGGAGGATATCATCAACGTCTTACATCATCCAGGGCTGTCATTCCCCTTCGGGTGTAAATTCAAATCGATCTATCGACATCTTACATCATCCAAGGCTGTCATTCCCCTTCGGGTGTAAATTCATATCGATGTGAGAGAAAGGAAGAGGAAACGCTTGCTAATTGAACACCTAAACCATAACAGCAAGTCTCATTTTCTTTATAATTCTTATGGAATCTCGTGGTCGATCTCAGATTTGTCGTATGAATTTGTATCTTAATTGCCGTGTGTATGAGAGAATGATTTATCCGATTGTATTTGATGATTGATGATATCGTGATTATTCTTTTGATTCGTGGTTTGGATTTACACCGTGCATTGTGTAACTTTAAATACTTGATTTCTTCTGTTGATCTCATGTCAAACGATGTTCTAATGTCTTTTTGATTGATTTAGTATTGATTAGAAGTGTTAATATTGATTACTAATGATTCGGATCGAAGGTAGTCTCAGATGGTGGTTTCCAAGACCTTAGAAAATTCGTAGTCTCAAGGCCTGTCGGCTGGCACCGGCACACGGGTGTTGCTGCCGACAGGGAACTAAAATACCCTGTATTGACCCCATCGGTAGGCTGGTACACCTGTCACTTTGCCGATGGGGGTTGATCTGAGAATTTTGGTTGGCTTTTTTTGGGGTTTGTACCATATGAATGAGATATAGTCTTTTAGAATCAAAGGGTGGTTTGAGGGCTTGTACCCACCTATAGGGAACCAACTTTGAGTTCTACGGAACAACCCACACAGCCGACTAACCTATTGACTTAACCATTACCTGGGGTTGGAACTCCATGTGTTTGATAATTGGAATGCAGTCACTTTACATTGTCTTGGTTTGATTTGTACGTACGGAAAGGATGCCCTTGATGGCATCCAGCAGATTATTCGTGTGTATGGGCACACAGATAGCTTCCAAAAGGTGTTATCACTGGAAGTCGTACTGATATTGGATTGATTATCTTGTCCGATCAACCAGGCAATGACGGATCGAGTGATGAATTGATTAGCTTGTTCGGTCAACCGAGCAGCGATGGATAAAGTGGAGAACATAATTGCTTGTCTGGTCAACCGGGTAGCGACGGATAGAGTTAACGATGTAGAATTGATTGTATTTGGTTTATACACTGGTTAGGAAACTTATGATGTTTTCCAGTGGATTATCCGCGTGTATGGGCAAGTGGAAAGTTCCCGATGGGAATTATCATTTTAGTCTGAAGTTAATAATTGCATGCATACTAGGCCTATGAGGATTGTTAATTAAGCATGGGAGGAGAGCATGTGATTTTCCTTGCGAGGTTTCCTCCCATTTAAATAAGAGTAGGATTCATGGAGGTCCTATACGATTGGCTAAACCTTGAGTAATTACACTCAAAAATCAGCAAGTGGTGGCCTTTGTACCATGGGTTAGCTACCCCGAAAGAAGAGAGGGACATCCGGCTGTGGTGACCTATGTCCCGAATTGGTTCTTATGGTGAAGCTACATGAGTGTCACTTAACAAGGAACTTTATCCTAGTACATCTCATTGCATTTCACACTTCTTTTGCATTCTATTGATTGAGCATACATGTAGTGCATTTGAATGACTCATCTCACATCATTTGCATATCATCCATGAATCTATACATGTCCTGTACTTCTCTTTATCGTATTGCTTTATCACTGACCTTTAGTTTTGACTAATGGTGTTTGATGAGGATGGATGATAGATATAGTCTTGCTGAGCATTCCAAGATCACGTGACTTTTTATGTTGCAGGTTGAGATAGGATGAGGATGAACTTGGACTAGTGGCTACATTTCTTTTATTTTTGTTTGAACTATACATTGATTGTTTTACGGATGATTTGGATGTAATAGGGTTAAGACTTTTTCATTATTTGATTTGAAGTCGTGACTATTCTGAAGTCAGTAGTATGTAATAGGTTTTAATTTAGCTTCCGCACTCTTTTGTTTAATAGAAGTGATCGTAATTACTTTTATTATTGGTGTTTTGTTAATGTGATCCACGTTCCACGGTTGGAACCCGAAGGTCACACCTCGAAATCTATGCTGTCCGCATAGGGATTCGTGCCACGGGTTTTGGGGTGTGACAAAATGCCTGGCTCACGTTTTTGTTTATTCTTGGAGGGAGACTTGTGTGTTGGGACTTGTTTTCTTTTCCTTTATGAATTGGTAGCCTTGGAATAGGCCGTAGATTTCTCAACAAGGACCTTATAAGAAATAGCACCAATGGAGAAGGTGACCTTCGACCCCTTGGAGGTTGACACCTTTGGATCTTTAGAGGAGGAGGAGTCCATGGGTTGGGTACCGAGCTTGGTCACATATTCATATTCAGACCTCTCTAAGGTTCGGTGCATGTAGAAGTACCACCAAACTGATGGGTCCAAAAATGGGGAAAGTAAGCTTCAACCCCATATTTTTTTTTCTAGGATCTCCACTCATTACCCCATCGAAGGGGAGGTCCTGGCATAATAGATAGTTAGTCCATAAAGAGTCCCTGCGATTGGACGCATCAGGATCCCCATCGAGATCAAATTAAGTATTTATCACATAGCCACATTTAGCCATTAGGACAGAGTAGGAAGGGGTAAAACAAAGAATTAGGACAATCGATGGGAAGTGTGAAAAAGAAATGGAAGGAATCACGGACAGAATTCTTAATCAAAGAAACATTCAGCCCTCGGTGGACGAAATACTCCAAGGCTGACATAGGAGTGATCAAACTCTGAAAGAAGGTTGAAGGAAAATACTCATAGAACCACCACTGAAGAATCCACAAGGGGTCGCCAATAGTCATGAGCTCCTTAACGAAAATCTCATACAAGCTATAGTAGAGGGAGGAAAGAATCAAAGGAGCAAGAGACAACTTTCGGTCGGCTTCTAGGGAAACAACCAACACACTATATTCTTTGGTCATCTGAGTGGAAGCAACACAAAGTATTTGTCTACAGAGAAGCATTAGGAGGAAGGAACAATGCTCTTGAACGGTCACGTGACTGTTTGACTTCCTTTATCTAGAAATGAAAGTACCATAAGCCACATGAGCATGTTGGTTATTGAATGAAATGTTATTCTCCTTGACCGAGAGGAGAAGGCTTACTGGCTCACCCATAAGAAGGAGGCCGGTCAGAGTAGTAATGTCCATGACCGTCGGGGTTATAGGGTGTAAGGTCCTGTGTTTTTTATTAGTGATTTTATAATTTAATCTTTATTAGGGGTGTAAATTAAAATTCTGTAGGGATTTAAGTGTTAAGTCTCTCGCTTTAGTTTGAATGGTGGAGGTGCATAGATTGGCCACTATTCATCTACACCATATCAAGTCTGTTTTAAGTTGGAATCTAAGGCTTGGGTTAAGTCTTGGCTAAAGACTTATGATCCAATGGCCAGAGATTGAGATTAGGCTATCAAGCCTATTTAGACTGACTGAACCCTAATCTTTTGTCTCATTTGAAATTCAGAAGAAAAGGAGTCGTACGAACCCTTTTTCTTTCCACCATTGTTGAACGTTTAGCACCTTGGAATTCATACTTGGAGGAAGATTCAACAAGCTTACCTCAAGAGAAATATGATCAACACCTTTTTCTCTCTAACATACTATAAGTACATGTTGTGAACTTTATTTTTGTTTGGTTTAGGCATAACATCCTCTAAGAGGGTAAGTGTCATGCCCCAAATCCGAGATATAGGATCTCGAGGATTTCCAAGGAAATAACCTTTGAATCCAACACGTGGGCGAGAATAGCCATTCATAATACATAACCACTATAATGGTTAATTAGAGTTTAAATAATAAACCAGCGGAAGTCTAAATAATTTAAAACCTTTAGCTCAACTAATGCCTGTTAAGCTTAAATCCACATGAATAAATAGATGTATATTCTATTGCAAATCCAAAGCTCACTTGGGTCAAAACCAAGTCAATAAGAAAACAATTGTGCTAAGTCAAGTATCTGAATCTAAACGAAATTTCCTTTCCAGATCGGCACCTCAAACGAACTAAGCACCTGTTTCATTATAAGGGTCAGTCGAAGCCTCATAGAGAAATCCAAAAAAGTTATAACAACTATCTTCATAGATCTATAACAACACAAGTTAATTCATACAATTTCACCAAACAGATAATACAACAATCGCAATGTATTAGCATGCTCATAATCATATTAAGTCACACATATTCAATATGTATATCACATAGAACATTGTAATCCCATTACACTTGAAAATCATACATATAGTCAAATCACATCATAACAAATTGTTCAAATGGTCCCACCATGATAAATTATAAGCTACACATGATCCCATCAAACATTCAAACCAATCCATATAGTCCCACTATGCATCAAAACATAATCTACATGATCGCTTCATGCACAAATACATAAACCACATAGTCCCACTATGCATAACAGATACACCACATGATCCCACCATGCCACAACAAATAACCACATGGTCCCACCATGTCACAACACAGTTCAATCCAAACACAAACACTACCAATCAATATGTGAAAATACACACAAACATTCACCTCAAGTCAATATATGCAATTATCAATTCAGTATGATATGAAGCAAGTATGCATAATGAAATGAGGATGATATGCATATGCAATGCAGGGGTAATTAGGCCTAGCCCAATCATATGCTCATTGAATCATTCGATCATTCATCCCATTCTTTAAGGGATTTGCACACACGGTAGAATGCCACCATTCCATTCTTTAAAGACTTACACTCAAGTAGAATACCACCATTCCTTTTCCATTATTCTTTAAGGGACTTTCACCACACAGTAGAATACACCATATACCATTCCATTCCTTAAGGGACTTTCACCACACAATGGAACACACCAGTACACATATTCCATTCCTTAAGGGACTTTCACCACATGGTGGAACACACCAGTACACCCACACACACACACACACACACACGCATATAGTCAATCCCATTGACTTCCAATGGATACTTCCAGCAACAATCACAACCATTCATAACCAATACATAGTCAATCCCATTGACTTCCAGTGGATACTCCCAGAACCACTCACAAATACACAGTGGATACTCCCAGCACCACTCACCGACATAATTCATATATCACAATCATTCATACACATATAATGGATACTCCCAGCACTACTCATACATCACACAATTAGACATTAGAACCAATCATAAGATAGAACAGTGGATGCTACAAGCACCACTCAATCAACTCAATTTCCTATACTGACCTTACTAACCATCCCAACCTTATCTTGTAATCCAATTACTATGTTCTAACTCCTAAAAATCATAATCTCATCATATCATATTCACGACTGCCTAATTTTCCTGAATTTTAAACCCCATCATACACTTTATATCATACGACCTTAACCATCATTTTGCAGAAAAACCAACCCCATACACATGTGTAAGTCACCTCATAGAAGATTCCCCTAAAATTTGGGATCAATGGGGTTCGGTAGATCCTCGATATCTACCGTGGTTCCTACTGAAAGTCTTGGTAGATGATCAACCGACGCTCGATAGATTGTCCCGAGAGCCTGATTTTCCTGGGCATTTTCAGTAGATGTCACGGTATCTACCGAGAGTCCTACCGAGAGCCAAAATTTAGCATAGAAATTGTTTTTCTCCTAGGGCTTCGTGCCCACACTCATATATCAATTTTCTACTTCTAAACATCACATATTTAATTCAAATCAACATGAACTTAATCAAAACCCAATCTATCAAATCTAGACTATACATATAGATCATCATTACACAAATCATTCAACATACATGGAATAATTCTGGAAAATCATAATCGATCTATAAGAACTCATAAGAAGATCACAAACACATGAAACTTGAATCTAAACATTCTTAATCATGTAAACATACAAATCACTCATATAGATGTTATTCAATACTTATATACAAAATACTACAAGATCATATTAAAACTGTTTAGATCATGCATAAGATCATCAAATCATGTAATCCTTATATCTATAGCATCATTAAGATTTATGGATATACCAATTGTAATATCGATGGGAATCCCTACTTGTCATCTGGGTTTCCAATCCGTAGCCTAGTAGTAGTTGTCTTCGAGTTTTTCCCGTCACTTTAGGGCTTGCTTTGTCAAATTCCTTCTTCCCTTGTCCTCTCCTACACCTTCTTCTTCATCTTCATCTTCTTCATACCTTCTTATCTTACCTCTTCTTCCTCTTCTTTCTTCTTAGCTTTTCTGGCTCTCTTCTCCCTAAAGTAGATTTTTCTCTTATTTTCCTCTCTTTCCTCTTTCTCTTCCTTCTTTCTTTGCCTTCTCATATTCTTCCTTTGACTAAAACTTAGAATTCTTCTTCTCTCTGTTAGGAGTTTCAATCCTATTGGAATACTGTTTCTTGATTATCCTCATTTAAAATTTGAATGTTTGAATTTCCTGATGGAAGAATCGTTCATATCAGTTTTGTCTTAGTTTTCCTTAATTAACCTTATTACTAATCTTAATTACATAATTAGAGGGGTCCTAAATGGATCTCTTATTGGGTCTTAAGATCAGTCCAACTTAAAGTCCAGGTCAGATTCGAATTAAAGGTCCAAGCCCATTTCAATTTGATTTGTATTTAATTACGTAAGTTAACTAATTATTTTCCAAATTTACTAATTAGTCCAATTCAACCATAAGTTTTGCATGTAATTCCAGTTGTGTAAATAGTGGATTAATTCACTAATTTCCTAGCTGGGTTCGGGTCATTACAGTAAGTGATTGATTCTAATGGTTTTCTAGTTTATTGTATGTGTAAGATTATCATATATGAGTTGCATATGGATTACAGGAATGTAGTTAGGGTTTGCATATTAATATTGAATTAAGAGCCTAATTAGTTATTTTTAATGTGATATGATGGTTAGTTTAGTTGCTAGATGAAATATTATGATGTTTGATATGTTACAAAGTGTATGTGTGATTGGATTGAGAGAAATCCCTGTTTATGCAAGTTCGGGCACCCTCAGCATGCCTTTCGATGTGCCGAGCAGGCTGCCAAAATATCTGGCTTGAGTTCAATGGATCCTTCAGTCTACCAAAATCCTCATCGAAGTTCACACGCATTTTAGGAACTCCCAGTCCAAGCCACCAAAAATAACCGTCGATATGCTCAAGGGATCTACCGAAAAGTGTTATGAGTTCGGGTGGAGCTACCGAACCACTTTGGACTGCCAAAGTGGGTGTGCTGAAATGTTCGGTGGACCTATCAGTTTGTCAAAAATATGAAAAGTGCACAATATTCTGAGTTTTTGTGTATTGTTATATCATATGTCTAACATGCTGAGTGTGAAATATCTTCCAAAAATACATATGTTTAGTATGCTTTGGAACAATGAATGTGTTGTTCACACACCTCCTATTTTGAGAAAGGTAGTGGATGGGCTCCAGACTTGGTTATTAATGATAAACATAGTGTTTATAGTGTGCTAGTGTGCATACATGTAGTGTATGGTGTTTACTTGCATGCATTAAGGCATACATGCATTGAAGGGACTCTTACTAAGTTGCCTTCGACTGAATGGCCATCGTGTATCCTTGTTAGGAACCAATTTGTGTAATTATGAGATATTGTGACCTTGGGAAATTTCACAGATAGTATATGACCATCGGTATCCTGATTGGACAAGTGTTATTGATGTGTGAATTATAAACCACTCGCAATAGAATGAATCCAAGTAGGACAGGGCTATGTTTAGGGTGTCGAACCTTAAGGACTGATGGGATCTAGATTGTTAATTTTACCAGATTAATTCTAAATAAATTAATTAGACAAATCAAGGGAATATGTGATTTAATTCTAAAAACTAATTTAAACAAAATTGAAGGGATTTAATTAATAAAATAAAGGGTAGAGCATTGATGATCCCAATTTCGTAATCTCATGAAATATAGGAATTTAATTCAATGTCTGAACACACTTGTGTGGCTACAAGCTCACTACAATGTCCAAAAAAGGTATCATGCTAAGAATAAGCATAGTTTATCTTCGATTTCTCTAAGCACAAACTATCAATTTCTTTAGTATGAATTACATTATCATAAGGGATAAGTATAATCCATCTTTGGTTGGCACAGATTATTTACCTACACTAACTAACTAAATTGCAGTACAACCCGTCTTCCCTAGGCAGGGTCTATCAAATCCTATCTTAATCATCATGTCAATGAGCACGGTTGCATAATTAGTATTCTTATAATCACAGAAAATAAGAATATTTGGGTTCAATCCTAACAAATCTATGGCCACTAGGTTCTGTTAGTCTTGATTATAAACATTAAATCCGATTTAAAGTAATCTCTTAACTATGCAAACTTCAAACAATTGAATTAAAAGCCTAAACAATCATGAGATTAATCCATAAACAAAGAGTTAGAGATTACATCAATACTCTACAAGGAGTTTAGCTACTCATGGACGAGTTGGTCTTCAACAAGGATGTGTAGAAGTTCGTCTCCATTAACAGCATATGCTTCAGCAAGAATGCAAACAGCAAGAACAGATCTCCTAATCACAGAGAAACTCTCTTCAAAATTAAATCCAATTCAACTTAATTAAATTCATAATAATCTTCAGCTTATCTGGAGTCTTATAATACAGGTTTCTCAGTTTAGAAGTCATCCACAAGAAGTAGGAAACCTATTACGTACAGACTCAAACAATAGAAAATTATGGAATTCTGCTAAAAACACGCATGCACTCGATCGCAATGCGATCGATCCTAATGATCTGCGATCGATCACATTGTGTTGTTATGTGTTTTCTGGGCTGATCCTTGACTTGTTCTTTGGGCTTCCACTTGGGCTTTCTCTGTGGGCTTCTCCTCCAACTTCAAGGTGTGATTGGCTTGAGTTTAAGCCTTGATCATCTCCTCTTTGGATCCTTGAAGCTTGATCCAATTGAGGCGTTAGTGGCTTGGTTTTAGTCCATATTCTCCCCATCATCATCAGACCTGCAAAACAGTATAAATGCATTAATTCATTCACATAAACACAGCTCTAAAACTAATAAGCATGGGTAATAAGTCTAAAAGTGCAAGTGTTACACACTTATCACACCCCCAAACCTACACTTTGCTAGTCCTCAAGCAAAGGAAAAATTAAACTAATGCTCTTTTAAAACTCATCCATCCATATCATTGACATAAGAAAATATTCAAAATCAGTTGATCATATCAGTACTTTAGAAAATCAGATATTAACTTCAACAAATTGAGTCCAAATCACTAAGAATTAATTCTTTGACTCCACAATATATCCAACGTTAAATCTTAATCCTATCTTGTTAAATACCCATACTCAAGCAATTTTAATACATGTAAGTGACAGTGGGAATAATAAATCATGAAATAATGCTAAATAGTCATGTCTAACAAAATATGCAAAGATTAAATAAGTTCTCAAAACAAACTACTCATGCTCTCATTACTTTTAATTACTCATCTTTTTTTATGCAATACACGTTACATGTGGAATGTATAGCTCTCATTCAGCTGCCTAAGAAACTCTTTAGCAAGCTTTCAATCAATGATCCCGTCCCAGTGGGTTTAGGTCATTAGGTGACAAGCACCCCAAAGGATCTAATAACTCAAGTTAAATAGGCTACCAAGCTAAATTAGTCACTATATGCTAAAAAAAATTATTTTCTCTTTTTGTTTATATCAACCAACATAAATCTTTCACCTTTTGACGCGAACACTCACTATTTTATGAGGCAAAGAGGCCCAGTTACTTAGTGAAATATAAACATGGCTGAATTTTTTTTTTTTTTTTTTATAAGTAAGAGACATAGATATCATAAGAGCAAGAGTAATCTATTAATTGAACTTACAAAGTCAAAGCATATAAAGTTATTTAAAACTACATTCGCATGCATCCATAATCCATGTTTCTAGTGCAAGTGTAATCATGCAAGCAAGAGTAATGTATTATCACAGGATAAGACGAAAATTAACTCTAAATACCTATGTGTCTTAGAATCTTTTCCTAGTGAATTTAGACACAACCAGTTAGTCAAAAAATGATTCCTAATGTGATAATCTCAACAAAATTCAGATTTTTCAAATTATTCAGATTATGGCAAAAATATGCAAAGCAACAATCTTTCTTCTTTTCTTTCTCACACACACCCAAACCTAAATCTTACATTGTCCCCAATGTAGACAACAATAGCAAATGGAATGTGGAATGTAAGAAAAGAAAGAACAATACAACCTGATAGATGACAGCTAGGTCTGAATGTGAGTAGCCAATGAAGTCCAAGAAGCCAGCCATAGTGATGAAATCTTCTTCTAATTATCCGTGTACTAACTGAACAAACATATCAACGCAACTAATAAAAAGAAGTAAAGCTAGAAAAATAAAACTAACTATATCTTCGTTTCGTTGGGATCTACAATTGCATTTAGCATATGCAACAAGCCTTTTAAACCCCTAGGCTGCCCTAGAGGACGAGTGAAGTCTCGTGAGGGTTTAACAGAATGTTACTCACAAACATTATATAAAGTATGTTATTCCTAAAAATGCAATGTCACGAAAACCAATATTAAAACTCATTGCACTTTCAGGAATATCATATATAAGCATGCATCACAAAATAGTACATGTTGGATATTGTTGACAAGGCATATCTGCTAAACTGTGAAATTGCGTTCGTTCGCATAGATGTGCGCTCGATCACAATCTGCAGATTAGCCAGAAAACAGCAACATAACAGTAGTAAAATGAAAATAAAATAAACTAAACAAAACTACCTAAAATAAAAAAATAATATAACAAAAAAATAAAACTAAACAAAATAACAAAAAGAAATTCTATAACAAAAAGATAAACTAAACAAAATAACAAAAAGAAATCCTATAAAAAAAAGAAGATAAACTACACAAAATAACTAAAAGAAATCTCAGTAGGAAAAATATCACCTCAAAATGGTGAAGGAGGTGGTGGATCAGGGCCAAGGAATCTCGGTCCAAAGTACTGCATCAACATCTGCTGAGTCTGTCTCTGCAGATCCTGGGTGACCCGAACCTCACGTTGTAAGTCTGTCATGTCTATCCAGAGGTGGTTAACCACATCCCGAAAGTAGATGTACTCCTGGCGGGTCATCGGGACGGCTGGATCCTGGTCCATCGGCATCTCAGGTGTAGTGTAATCCATAAAATCACCCTCTAGAAGGGTCTCCTCTGCTGCGTGTCCAGGAACCTCAGACAGTCCTGCCTCATCTACTGAAATGTCCTCTCCTGAACCCTCAGATGGTCCAACCTCCTCAGGTCCTACCTCCTCTACCTCTGCCTCTAAAGGAACCTCCTTTGCACTTGCCTCTGGTGGAACCTCCTCTGCCTCTGCCTCCTCAGCATTCCTAGCAGCATAAGCTGCTACGACATGAGGCAGATGTCGCATGAGTGAAACACTATGGTTCCACTGGGCTAATCCGAATGTCGGATACTGCTTCATGGAGAAGTCCCTAACATGAATAACTACCCCCTTCTGAATCAGCAGCTCGGTGACTAAGAATAGGAATGGAAGTTTCAACGAGTCTGCTGTCTTCAGTCTCCTATAGACCAGTCTATCCCAGACGGTCTGCATCTGCTCCCAGATAAGGATTGGTACAGAGTACCAATAGCCTTTATAAAAGGCATAAAGAGCATCAAGGA
>JAUPMG010257696.1:0-20990 GCA_031762675.1 Pachysandra terminalis | reverse complement strand
TAATCCTCTTAACTATGCAACTACAAACACATAAATTAAAAACCTAAATAATCATGAGATTAAACCATAAAAAAGAATGATAGAGTTTACATCAATACTTCACAGGAACTTAGTTGCTCATAGACGTCTGAAGCTCCAAAACGCCATCAATCCCCTAAGAAAAATAATTAAATATATCTTAAGGTTAATGCCTCTCTCCTAAATGAAATTAGAAGTCCCTATATATAGATAAAGCAATCCCAAAAGAATTGGAACTCTAATCCCGAAAGAACTCTCAAATCTCGACTTTATTTTAGGACTGCCTAGAATAGCCCCCTTGCGACCCGATTTTGACCCAGAAAACATTGGAATTGGAATGTGGCTATTAGAGACAAAGTTGTAGATGGTCTTTTTATCCTTCCAACGGGACCAATAAGACCGCCATCGGACTTAAATTGAGGGATTTATTACCAAAATGCTGAAATCTACTTTGTTTTTCTGGGCTGATCTTTGATTTGGTCTTTCGGCTTCCACTTCGGCTTTCTCCGTGGCCTTCAAGGTGTAATTGGTATGGATTTTGAGCTTTGATCATCTCCTCTTACGAGTCTTGAAGCTTGATCCAATTGAGGCTTTAATTGACTTGATTTAGGCTCATATTCTCCTCTTCATCACCAACCCCTCCAAAATAAGATAAATGCATTAATTCATTCACATAAATATATCTCTAAGACTAACAATCATGAATAATAAGTCTAAAAGTGCAAGTGTTACACACTTACCAGCGGACAAAAGTAATCATTAGCAAATACGGCATGCATTCTAGTGGGTGGGATGTGGACCATAGGGCTCGTGTGTATAGCCCTAGTCTGTGGAAAGTTGTCCTTGCACTTGCTCCCTCTTTCTCCTAGTTTATTAGATTCTCAGTAGGGAGTGGTACCCGGGTACGATTTAAGGGACTTGTGCTGGGGTGAGTCTTTGTTGCTCAGTCGGTTTCCTCACCTCTTTAACCTAGTTTGTAACAAGAATTCTTGGGTGTCTGGTGTACTTTCCTGGTCATCCTCTAGGTTAGTCTGAAATCTCGACCTTTGAAGGGATTCTAGACCGGTTAACTGGGGGGAATTGGCCAGTTTGCTTGACCTTTTGAGAGATGTGTTCATAAACTCATCGCACCCTGACATTAGGGTCTGGTCCTTAGACCATAGAGGTGCCTTTTCTACTATGTCCTTTTTTGCTACTCTTCGTGCAAATAATGACCGTATCCCTCTCCATTTTTTTGTCTCTCGTATGTGGAAATACAGTGTCCCTCCTCGGATTAGAGCCTTTACTTGGACCTCCATTCTGTATGGGATTAATACGTGCGATCTTTTATAGAGAAAATGGAGGAATTGGTTCATTTCCCCTCACATCTGTATCATGTGTAGGGCTCAGGGAGACGACTGATCATTTACTCCTCCATTGCCCTGTGGCATAGGAGATATGGAGCTTCTTCCTTCGGAAGATTGACAGGGATTGAGTGTTAACTGAGTGTATCGGAGCTTTACTTGATCAGTGGATGTTTCCAAGGTTGGGGAGAACAGTTAGAATCATGTATCAGACATTTTTTCATGCGGTATTGTGGGCTATTTGGGGAGAGAGGAACAAGCAAATATTCGAGGACCGATACATTGGTACTCGCTCGATCATTGACTTGATCCTTTCTCTGATTAGTTCTTGGATCACTATATGTTCGGAATTTTGTGGTCTTTCAAGCGGAGATAGTAAGGGATTGGTCCCTTGTAGCCTCATCATCCCCCTGGACACCAACAGTATGTAGAGCTTGGGGGCCTCCCACGGGTGGATTCATCAAACTAAATTTTGACAGATCATTGATTGGGAACCCGGGCCCTTCCGGAATAGAGGGAGTATTTAGGGATTACGAGGGCCACCTTGTGCACATGTTCTTTGGTCCGATTGAAGAGGCCGACTCCTCTTGTGCAAAGATATTGGCATTGGTATACAACTTGAGAGAGGCGGTCTCATATGGATTCAGGGAGTTCATGATAGAGGGAGATTTCTTCTCAGTTATTTCTTGGATGAGACATAGTCAAGAGTATCCATGGAGGTTTTCTCACTTAGTCCGATTAGCTCCTCACTTGGTAGCTGGACTTAACAGATCCTTTATTCATCCCAAGATCGGCTAACCAAATGAAGGATTGTTTGGCTAGAGGAGGGGTGGCTAGGAGAGATTTCTTCTTTGGTATCCCACTGGCGGACTTGCTTCAGGAATTGGGTATAGATGACAGAGTCCTTGGCTAGATCGTAACAGAGATGTTGATGGGGTCCTCTTTGTTTATTGTTGTATTCCTATGTTTTATTGTTGCTATGTCTGTGGTATGTTTTGTTTTTGTCTTTTCATATCCCTAGTGTGATTGCCCACCTTCAGCAGTAACCTAATGGCTTTATACAGACTTTTATTTTAATATATATATATCATCGTTAATCATCAAAAAAATAGTACCATCTGTTTTCAATCCCACATTGGTGGACCTAATCAATGCAATGCTACCTCCCAATGATAGATAACTCCTCTTCCGTCTTGCTAACCTTTATGGCCTTATCCAAGTTTATCAACCACTAGAACTTGGGATCTTGGAATTCTAGTATAATCTCCTAAAAGTAACGCAAGGTACCTGAGCCACCATTCCTCAACTCGACCTTAGGAAAAATGCATACGCTTTGATCTAAGAAAGCCAGCTCCACATCCATCCCAGATATTTTACTATTTCCCAAGTTTACCTTCACATCTCAAATCCACTCAAAAAACAAATCAACCTGTTGACATGAGCAAGCTGTTTTCTATCTGCCTCTACAAGGTACAAACATTCAACTCAGAATTAATGCAGAGGAGACAATAAAAGGACTTTGATATTAAACTTCTTTATCATTGTAGAAACATATTTTAGCATCAAAAGCTGATATATCTTTGAACTTTTCAGAAAGAGGAGCCTATTTTTGCATTTATAACAATCTGAAACAATTAAAAGTTTAAACCCTATGCAATGCCTACAGCAGAATGATTAGCCATACGGGGCACCACTGAATTCTCTAGGCTAGGCAGAAAAAGAAGAAGTTGGGTTTAAAGGTGGGTCACCCCATTCCAGATCCTCCCAAAATTTAAGCTTGAATTTAGAGCCCAAGCCAAATAATATTTAATATGAGTACAAGTGGAATTATCAAACAATAGTAACTTTTCATTATAATTGAAAGGTTCTGTATAATGCATAAAGCAGTGATTTTGGAAGATTCGCACCATTTATTCATTAAGCCTGATGCTAACAGGTTCATTAGGGAAAGACTAACCTTTGCCTAAAAGCAAAACAAAGGACAGCTACGGTGAAGAAACCACAAGACAAGCAATTTATTTAATAGCAGGCAAGCTGTAGAAATGAAGATTTTCATCATTAAAAATGATTAGCTGTGAATGACTTATTATTAGAAAGGATTAAATGGAATTAGTGCACAGGATTCATCACCTACGCTGTCTCTAGCCAATGTTTTTATGAGAAGAGGATATGCAAGTGACAAGTACTACTGCCATCCATATTCAGAGAAAGAGAATCCAACATGATTGAGAAATCCACATTGGGCTAGCAAGGTCAAAAAGATGGCTTAAGATGAATCTGGCCACCCTACAACAGAGAAGAGAGGTCCTACCAACTCTACCACCTCCTTGCACATAACACAGATGTATAGAGATAGCTTTATGCTCCTTCCAACTCAAAAGTATTGATCTTTCTACAAGCAATAATGTGGACGAATGCATTGATCTTACAGGGCATTGGATTCATGATGAACATACAAGTGGAAGAAAGAATCCAACTCAGAATTAGTGAAAAAGATGAGACATAAGGACTTAAATGGTATTTTCCTTTATCATCATGGAACCATATTTTAGCATTGGATCAGGATCGGAAAAGGAATGCAACTTTGAATAATTTTCAAAAATAAGAGCCTACTTTAGTCATTTTCCAAATTTGAAACAATTAAAATCCTAAAACAGCATACAACAGAATGATTAGCCATATGGCCAATGACTGGGTATCTCGGCTAGGCAGAGAAAAGGAAAGAGGTTTAAAAGTCCCCAAATTTTATCCTGGATCCCAAGCCTTCATCATATCAAATGTGAGGAAGCAAGAGTAAAGGAAGACCAATTATGCATTTCCACGACACATGATAAACTCTATCAACCCCAATTGGGTATAAACCATATTTACCAAGAATAACAGCAAACTGAAGACTGTTAACTTTTCACCTAATCTCACAATATTCCCAATATCCATACCTACCTCAACATTAGACCTGCAAAACTATAATTCCAAGTCAATGGCTGATATTTTCTCCTTGCCACAGTCCTTTTACAACTTCATATAGTTTTTGCTACCTTAACAAGTAATAAAGTGTATTTGACTGAAGTAATTGGAACTTCCAAAGAAATGTAATGTCATGTCCAAGTAGCCAGTATTTTTCTCCATTTCTCAACAACCAAGTTCAAGTACTATAGGGGTATCTTCAACTCATAGTCCTGCAAGTTAGTAAGAGGATGATATAATTATCATACAACGTGACTCTTCCCCAAATTAAATTCAGTTCCCTAGATACAACACTCAAGTACAAGCAAATTCTCCGCTCTCGTCATTATTTGCGATGATTCGTTAAACCAAGAGGTGTAAATGATAATACAAAAATACACCTTATAATGTGCCTAGATACATAGATAAATGTCCATGCACTTCATAATCAACCCTTCTCTTAGCATGTGGAAGGCTGACATGGCTAAGTAGGTTGTTCCACACGATTTGCGAAGAATCAGTTGGCCATATGGATGATACACAATACATCAGTGTGTACATGTCTACCTTAATAGTGTTTCCATTCCCTAAGCAAAACCTTTCTCTGGCCATATCAAAGGCCACCAAAGCCAATCTGGACTGTGTTATAGCTAGACAAGTAGCTCCCAGAATTAACCATGCGGATCTTTCTCTTTCTTTTTTCACTCTTCTTTTTCTCTGGTAAGAGACAATGTTCTATTTTATTGATGACAGAATATATAAAGAGAAACCTACAAAGAACAAAAGCCACAAAAGGTCAACCACCAGTCCCCTAACATATTGGTGGTTGCATAAGTTAACATGGACATTGAATGATAATGTTTTTGAATCAGGATGTAAGCTCAGTAGCAGGAGGAAGGGTAAAAGGGCTATAATATTTTCATCATGAAGTATCGAATTTTTTTATGGAACATTAGAGGGCTAAATTCAAGAGAGAGAACTGTGATGAGAGCAGGACTGAACAATTGAAAGCCTGATATTCTACTTCTTCAAGAGACGAAAATGGAAGATTGCCTGAGATCCTTTCTGCCAGCAATTGGGACAGACAGGAGTATTTTAGTAGCGTGGAAGAAGCTATTATTTCAAAAGACAAAGGAAATTAGGGGGAATCATTCAATTTCAATGCTTTTGAAAGACCTAGAGAAAGGAAGACAGATTCTGATTTCTGCTATTTATGGGCCGCATCAAAAGGAATGAGCTGGTTGATATCCCACTTTTAGGAGCAAAGTTTACCTGGTCAAGTAATCAAGATATGCCTACAAGTTCCAAAATTGACAAATTTCTAGTGTCACCCATGTGGGAAGATTGCTTCTCAAGTTGTGACATCATTGCTTTACCAATACCCATCTCCAACCAAATTCCAATTTTTCTAGAATGCAAATATTCCTTTCAAAGAGCGTCTCCAATTAGATTTGAGAACATGTGCTTGGAAGAGGATAACTTTGTTGAATGATTAAAAGAATGGTGGGAGAGTTTCATTTTTTCGGGAACAGCTAACTATGTCTTTTGTAAAAAAAATTGAAATATTAAAGGAGAAATTAAAAGTGTGGAACAATGTTACTTTTGGCAGAATGGAGGTTAAGATGAAAGAAGTATTAGAAAAAATTCAGAAGCTGGATAGTGAGGAGGAGGGAAGCCTAAGCCAAGAAAGGAAAGTGGAGAAGGACAATCTGAAGAGGGAGTTTGGCAAATTGGCCAAGTTAGAGGAGATAAGCTTGTGGCAAAAATCTCGAGTTTTATGGTTAAAGGAAGAAGATCAAAACAAAGTGTTTTCATAAAATAGCGAATGTGTGAACAAGGGTGAATAGCATCATGAAGGAGGAAGTAGATGGAGAGGTATCTGAGGAGGAATGGGAAGTCAAGAAAGCCGTGGAATCATATTATGAGAGGCTCCTCAATGAATCAAGTTCCTTTAGAGCTATTTTAAATGGTCTCAAGCTTGATATGATTAGCCTGGAGGACAGGGACAGATTAGAAGCACTATTTCTGGAAGAAGAGGTGCGGAGTGTTGTGAAGGAATTGAAATGAGACAAAGCTCCGGGACTAGACGGTTTCACCTTATCTTTCTACAAGAAATGCGGGGGAATCATTAAAATGGAGTTCCAGGAATCTGGTCGGTTTGAAAAAAGTGCAAATGCCACTTTCTTTACCCTTACTCCAAAGAAGGAAGGGACGGTGAAAATAAAGGACTTTAGGCCTATAAGTCTAGTGGGTAGTGTATATAAAATAATAGCAAAATTGCTTGCTAACAGACTGAAAAAAGCCCTTCCCAGCATCATCTTGTGATCTCAAGGAGCTTTTTTGGAAGGAAGATGGATCCTTGATGGCGTTTTTATTGCTAATGAATGTGTGGATTCTATTCTTCGGAGTGAGAAGCAATGGGTGATGTGCAAGCTCAACGTAAAAAAGCATACAATCACATATGCTGGAATTTGGGGTGAAGTGGAGAGGATGGATCAGCTAGTGTCTGTCGACTGCCTCTTTTTGGTGTTGGTGAATGGTGTAGCAATGGGTTTCTTTGGGGCATCTAGAGGTCTTAGACAGGGATATCCCCTCTCTCTGTTCCTGTATACGATTGTTGCAAAGGCTCTGAGTAGGTTAATTGACAAGGCAATGGTGGAAATTTGATCGATGGAGTGGTTATCAATGAGTTAAGCCCAACTACATTCCATTTTCAATTTGCAAACGATACATCGATCTTTTGTCGAGCAGCCCAGGATCAGCTTATGGTTCTACAATGCATCTTCTTGTGCTTTAGGTTGTTTCAAGTTTGAAAACTAACCTGAATGATAGCGAGCTATTTGCTTAGGGGATGTAATTAACATGGATCAGTTGAAGATTATATTGGGATGTCGGTTGGGAGTTCTTCCCACCACGTACCTTGGCCTCCCATTGAGGTGTCACTTTAAGGCCAAGTCTATGTCTATGTGGGATAGGATGTTGGAGAGGAATGAGAAGAAACTGGCCTCATGGAAATCTAGATATCTATCACAAGGTGGGAAGCTTACCCTTATTAAAAGCTTCTTATCGAACCTTCCCACTTATTTTCTTTCGATCTTTAAAATTCCGGTAGCCGTAGCTAATAGACTAGAAAGATCTCAAAGAGAATTCTTATGGAGTGGTAGAGGGGATAAATTGAAATGGCGGTGAAATAGGTTGAGGTGTGTAAGCTTAAAATCCAAGGTGGTCTAGGAACTAAGAAATTAAAACGTTCTATGGAGAAAAGTTATAGAAGCCAAGTATGGGAGTGAAGAAGGTGATTGGCTCCCTAGGAAATTTATGGGTTCCTAAAGAGGTTGGAATTTGGAAAGTCATTGCTAGTTTAGCTGAAAAGTTCTGAAAAGGAATCAGTTTTAAGGTAAGGGAGGGTACTAGGGTGAGGTTTTGGTTTATACAATTGGTGTGGAGATGGGCCTTTGAGGGTGCAATTCCAAGACCTATTTCGGTTATCTTATAACAAAGGATCTTGGATTAGTGAGATGGCGAACAGAGTCCCAAATGGCAACTCTTGGAATATGAATTTTAGAAGGGCTTTGTTGGATAGGGAGTTGGTCTCAGCATCACTATTGGTCGGAAAACTTCAAGGAGAGGTATTGAGTGACGGGCCTGATATTACAATCTAGAGATTTGGGGGGAAGCAAAGGAAGTTTTCAGTCAAATCCTTCTATATTGGAGGATTATGTTCAAACAAGGGTTTTGATCATGCTAAAGTTGTTTAGGGTTCACAGGTGCCTTCAAAGATTCAATTCTTCATGTGGATTGCAGTTCTGAATTAGATCTTAAGTAATGACCATTTGCAAAGTAGAGATTGGGCCCTCCCGAGCAGATGTATTATGTGCAAAGCAGAATCGGAAACCATCGCACATCTGTTCATATATTGCGGTAGCTAATCACTTATGGGGTATGTTTCTAAGGTATTTTGGGGTTCTTTGGGTAATGCCAGAAAAGTTTGTTGATCTCATACGCATGTGGGGTTGGAATGGGGGAAAATCTAGGAAGAACCTTCTGTGGAATTTATGTCCCTCAACATTTTGTTGGCTGCTATGGAAATAAAGAAATAGGAGAACTTTTGAAGATAAGGAGCAGGATTTGGCCAATATCTCAACCCAAGTGATATCTCTCCTCTTTTTTGGGGCTAAGTAGGAGCCCAGAGTATTCTTCTGTCCCTTTTGTTTCTTTTAAACAAGAGTGGGAACTATCATGATGTAGTGTTCCCTTATTTGTATTTGGGAGGGCTTTCCGGTAGTTTCTAGGCTAGATGTTCTTTTAATCACCTATCATGTTTACCTCATGTATACACTTTGTGTACATATTCATGGGGGCTAGTTTATTTGTAATCTTCTTATCTTACTCTCTTATATTAATTTATACATCCTCTTTTTACCGATAAAAAAAAAACATACATAAAACAAACAAACAACGACAACATCAGTTTCCTAAGCACTCAACATACTAGCAACTCCTTATAGACTCCACTCATTACTTAAACTATCTGCCAATTCATTGATAGATCTAAGTACCTTCAAGAATTAGATGTTAGAGGTGATTCAAAGCCTCCAAAAGGCACGGGAGCTATCCTCAAGCTAGGAATAATGGTAGAAGAATCCAATTCCTCTTAAAGAATTGAAAATTCATTTTTTTGGTTTCTTTCAACCAAAATAAGAGAGCAGTTGTCCTTGCTCAACTGGAGTTTTCCAACCATATCAAGTCTTAAAAAGGAATAAATGACATCTCCCAACGGATTTTTTTTAAGTAACCCAATATCTAAAGAGTCCAGGTTCGCGAAGGCAGACCCATCAAAATTCACCATACTTTGTCTCGGGGAACCCAGCCCACATTACAACCCTTGGCATCTAGGGAAATATATATTACTCGCATCTAACCCTCAGAATTTCCAAGATCATAACCCCTAAAATTTCTTGGAAGTTATCAGAAAACGCACCGTCATTAGTTTCACTTCCCTAAAACCAAGAATGTGGATCTTTGGTTCATATCTCTTTCAACCAAAATGCCCCACATAATGGCATGACATAGACTTATGCAAAGAATCTTCCCTCTAACACCAAATCCCCTAGGGTTCCACTAACGAAACAAATAAGTTGAACGGCATCACTGATGCAAGCGCCACATGCTAACCAAAATGGCACGTCCATACTCATGTACACTTGTGTCAAATTTTCTTCATACGTACGAATGAACACACACACACACACACACACACACACACACACACACATACACACACACACACACTCGCTCTCCAGCTCATTAAAAATCCTCCGGTTTCTTTCACCCCATACAGTCCAAGTAATTGCTGCCGGACATAAATTCCACAGAGTCCTGTTTCTTCTACTACCATTTCTTATCTTTCTCCAATTCCAACTATATATTTCAGACTTGAATTGATCTTGTACAGCCCAAACCAAACCAAATCTATTAATGAGTGATAACCAGATCGATCTAGACACCACACAATGAAGGAGTAAATGAGAAGCAGACTCCTCCCTCTTGCAAAGGTAGCATCTCGAATTTTAAGACTATCACACGTAAAAATTTTGTTTCATAACGCAGTCCATAAGAAAAAAGGAAACCTTAGAAGGGACCCCGCACAAAAAATTAGCTTCCAAGGCCCCTCTCCACTCCCTTCCCCAGATAAGTTTCTAAACATAGACTTCACCAAGAACATGCCTAACTCACCCCCCCTCCTCCAAACTCTACCATCCCCCCTTCTTTAAACTTTATCTTGTCGATTTCCTCCATCAATTGAGAAACCTCATCCACTTCCCAAAAAAAATACATTCCTTCTAAGTTTAAGATCCCAAAACCACCCCCCAACTCCCTCAACTAGATAATCCTTAACCCAAGCGTCCAAATTTGAAGCAATAGGTGCCACACCAGGGAAGGCATCCAACAAAAACATATATCCACACCAAACATCCTTCCAAAACTTGATTCTAGCCCCATACCCCACCCTATACCTTACTCCGATGGAGAACACCGCCAATGTAGAGCAAATAGCTTTCCACACTCCCACTCCAAACGAGTCCCTACTATTTTGGTACACCAACCCCCTTCCTTTACCCTGTATTTAGGACTTAGAACCTCTCGCCACAAACATCCCTCCTCATTACCAAATCTCCAACCACCTAGCCAAAAGAGCCAAATTGAACTTTGTCAAATCTCTCAATCCCTAACCACCTTCCTCCTTCCTAAGACACACTAATGGCCACTTCACCAGATGATATTTCTGCATCTCTTCGTTTCCTATCCACAAAAAATCTCTTTGGAGTTTCTCTAAACTCCTAGCCACTGAAGATGGAATCTTAAAGATAGACATAAAATAGGTTGGTAAGTTCCCAAGGGAGCACTTGATCAGGACTAGTCTGCCCCTTTTGACAAGTACCTAGCTTTCCACAGTGCCAACTTCCTTTTCGACCTCTCAATTACTTTATTCCACACTTTTTGCCATATAAGAGCTCCCAAAGGCAGACCCAAATATTCTGAAGGTAAGGAACCAATTTTACAGCCCAGCCATCTCACTAAAAGATCCAGATTTCCTACCTCCCCAACCCCAAGAATCTCTGATTTTGACAAATTTATGTGAGGCCCGACACTGCTTCAAAGCAAACCAGAATACATCTCAAAGCCTTCAAATCCGACTACCTATCCCTGCAAATGATCAACGTATCATCGGCGAATTGAAGATGTGATATGCTAGGAACCGACTCCTTCACCTTAACTCCTCGAATCAAACTCAGATCTTCAGCCCGTTTAATCATCTTGCCTAAACACTCTGCCACCATTATGAACAAAAATGGGGATAAAGGGTCACCTTGCCATAGGCCTTTGAAAGTCTTAAAGAATCCCACCACTGTCCCATTAATTAGAATTGACATAGACACCGTCAAAATGAAGCTCTTCATCCATCTGATCCACTTCTCACCAAATCCCATCATTCTTATGAGATACAACAAGAAAGCCCAATTTACATTGTCGTAAGCTTTCTCCATGTCCATCTTACAAACTAGGGCTGTCTTTTTGTTTTTGAATACCGAGTCAATGCACTCATTAGCTAACAGCACACCATCTAGAATTTGGCAACCCCCACAAACCACTTTGTGTATTGGAAATCATATTTCCCACAACCTTTTTCTTCCTTCTAGACAGCATTTAAGCAATAATTTTGTACAAACTACCCACCAAGCTAATTGGCCGGAAGTCTTTTATATTCGATGCTCCCTCCCTCTTAAGTATGATAGCAAGGAAGGTCGCATTAGCACTTCTCTCAAAGCTGTCTTTCTCAAAGAATTCACGGAAAACCCTCATAACATCCTCCTTCACCACTTCCCAACATTTTTAATAGACGCAATAGTGAACCCATTCGGCCCAGGTGCCTTATCACCATTCATTTCCTCAATGACCCTCCGCACCCCCCTCTTTCAAAAAATGGCACCACTAACTCCCCTGCCTCCATAAAGTCTAAGCTAACAAACTCCATGCCATCCAAACGTCGTCTAAAAAAGTTCTCATCAATAAAGAGCAACTTATTATATTCTTCAATTGCTTTCTTTATCTCCCCCTCTTCTTCCACTACTTCCCCGTACGATTGAACATATATTTCCTATTTTGATACACTACAAATGAACAAACAATATCTCACGGCAGAAGACTACTTGGTTGAACTTGAAGCATGGCATATTTGGCATGCATGAAGGAGAGGAGAGAGATTTCTATGAGTTTGCAATATGCAAAATAAGGGAATCCCATTAAAACTCAAGTAAAACCATTTTTTGATCAACAAGAGTGAGGTTTTAAGAGATCAATGTAAGCAGAGATTGAACCTTGGTGGAATTTGGTATTTATGATAGAATCCTCAATGGAGGACAATCACAATATTGTTATTAAATAATATTATAACAATAATGAATTCTTATAGACAATGAAGAATTTTAGTGAGAAAAGAAAATAAGGCTGTACATGAAAGTCAAAAGATAAAAACAAACAGTAAATAAAAGATAGATAATGGATGACTAAAAGCTGATTACTTCCTGTCCTATAGCATCAACTAAGTAGAAACCCCCTAAACACACTCTCTACCCGTGCCTGTTGGTCAGCCTTAGCCGGGATACTAGTGAATGTAGGCAACCTAGCGAAGGAGATTTTTACTTCAGACACCAATGATGACGATATGGCACATAACCAGTGAGATGCATAAGCATAAGAACCTTGTATAATAAGGATCTTAAATATGGTAGCTGAGTTGCTAAACGGCACTTTCCAATATGCTCTTCAACATTAAGTACTGTTCACTACTGCCATGCCAGCATATATCGTTGGTACTGGAGTGGTCTAGTCTGATATTTTCTTACAAATCAAAAGATTTTGAATTGAAAAAACCTTGATCATTTGGTATGTACCAGTACTGGTCATGTACTGATTGGTACAGCCGGTAAATGTTGGCATAGGATTGGTACAACACGTACATACCAGTAGATACGTCCCAGTTGATTAGAAAGGTTAAAAGACGAACTGAGAGATTGAGAGTCAATTTTTTGACTTATTGATCTCGTTTATTCCACAAAACCACTCCAAATCCATGAAATTAAAGGGGGGTTTTGTTCCTCTTCCCCTCCCCTTTGCAAATCTAAAGATTTGAAGCCGAATCAGTGCTCAAAGAAGAATAATCAAATTGGGGCTTTTCTGGGCGATCTCTTCCACTTTCTTTAGATTAAAGCATAGGTCTACCCTTTGATCTAGCTAGTTTGGTTTACTCTGGACCAAATTATTATGGATTCACTACACTTTTTCAGTTCACACATTTAGGCTTACTTTTATTTTCTTTTTTGTGTTAATATGTGCAAGTTATATTGCTTTATGGGCCATATCAATGCATCATTAAATTTCAGACATTCCAAATATTCAATAATTTAGTTCAAACATACTTGAATCGTTCTAAAATGTAAATGAGGGCTAATAACAATAATCAACAAGAACAGCAATAATAGCATCATCAGTCAAACAAGGAGTTTTCTACAAGCCTACAGTCACTAGTATCAAACCTTTTGTTTTTTCTTCTTTGGCCTCCTCTTTCTTCGAGGTTTGTGAGCATCTGAGTTGGAACTTAGGTTACTACCATGACCTGTCTGTCCATTTGAGGAACCCCAACTTTTGTAGGAAGAGCCACTCCTGCTGTGTGATGTGTTGCTGGATGTTGACAATTCAACCCTCTCTGCAAATGGTTTCTTGCTTGATGAGCATCTAACCCTCGTTTGACCACGACTTGAATCTAAGAATGAATTGGTTGACGGACGAGGAGGAGGCATTAGAGCTCGTGCGGACATCTGCCTCTGCAAAATTAGGCGAATGAAAGTAGGTAATCTTCTTATGATATAACATGACAATGATACTGTAAACAGTTTAACATATATTTTTATAAGAACATGAAGTTGATACTTAAAGGGAGACCTGAGTCTTTTCGTCACTGGACATGCTCGATGCTGCTTTTCCAGAAGCACTTGAAGCAGGTTCCCTGCAAAACAGATGAATAAGCTTTCATGCATCTATTGACAAGCTGGGAGCAAATCTTATAAATAGAAAAGAATAAAAGCACAGCAATGGGTATAATCAAAGTCCTCCCAGTATTTGGCAATAAAGGAGTACACATCCAAATCTGAAATATATAACTATCATAACATCAAGCAGTCGCTGGAAATATAACTTCTAATGATGCCTTTAGAAGATTATTATTCATAAATAAGATAAATGTTGCAGTTCTTTTTCATACATGCAAAACTGAATTACTCTACCTGTCCTGAATTCTCCTCCATAATTTTCCTACTCTGTTTTACTGCTAAATAATGCAATCGAAGTTTGAACATAGAATGCAGTTCCTGGAATGTAAATAGATTTAAATTCTCCTTAAATGTGAACTTGTGTAGGGAATTTGCTTTTCTATACATATGTACAACTATGTACCTTGCACTTTTATCTGTCCATTCATCATCTGCATCTGCTTCATCACTTGAGGTTCCCGTCAAGAAGAAATCATCATCGCTCATATCCAAAAGACCGTCATCCTCACTCCCCGTCTCTGTTAAAGCAAATCCATAATAAAGGGACATCAGACTTGTTATAATCAGATTAAATCTGAGTAAGATAAAATAAATAGGGGACAGGTTTGGTTTCATGCCATCCAATGAAGAGTTCTGCAAGGGCCCATTTTCTGACACATGGCAGCTGAGGAGGTGGCCCAAAAAACACCCAGGACTGTGTTTAGTTAGTCAGAATCTAAGGGGAGGGACAATGAAAATTTTGTATTTGGTTCATTGGAAAACATGGGTCCACTGGAAAGTACTTTTCCAAACGAGTCTCATCTTCAGTCAAAATCTCCTCAAACTTTTCCCTTCACAGCCAAGGGGAAACAATGAAAAGTAAAGGAAAGTGCTCTTTTACTTTTCTTTCCATCATTTTCCTACTAAGCAAACACAACCCAAGTTTTTGCCACCTTATTCCCTCCTTGTGATGTACCTAATTCAACACCGGCATCTACCAAAAAGCACTTCTATTCTAAATAAACTATGATTTTTTTATTTTTTATTTTTGGAAAAAGGGAAATTTTTATGTTCTGCCCTCACTATGCTCACAATAACTGCAGATGCTCTCCTCTAGTGAAATTTTAAAGTTACATTTTAAAATGTCTACTTACCATTAATCTTAATCATTTAATAACAACTACACCTTTGACACCTGGTGTCGACTTGTTTTCCTGCAGGACCTCCCACACAGTATTGTCACTATGATAGAGTTTCAACCACCAAATTCGGGAAGGATTGGTGTGGTTAACAAATGGCTAAATTGGTTATATAAATAAATATAATAATATTTTTAAATTTTTTAGACTTCGACATACATGAACAATGGAAGGGACCACTAATCAGGAGCTATACTCAAAAAGTCACCAATAGAAGAATCAATCAATTCATCATGTCCACAGGCAGGTAATTTTTATTTTCTAATTTTTTCTAGTCCAACCATTAAAATTTTGTCAGATGGGGGCTAGTAACTTTTCCTTTTCTTATAGTTAATGTTCATTGCTTGTTACATCAAAGAAGCAACAAGTAGAAATACTACAAATTTTGTAGAACAAAAATACTACAAGTTTTTCAATTTGTTTAATAGGCTAGTTTTCACTGCAAGTTTCAAAATAGTAAGGGTGAAAATGTCATAGAACTTGTTAACGGGGAATTTAACATTAAACTTCAAAAGGGGAATTCCCCAATTACAGGTAAAAAACAAAAAAAGGATCGTAACCCAGTATGGGTCCCACCCAAGTAGGTTCCACAACTCCTTAATTACAGCCAGGTCAAGGAAGGAAATGAGTTTTCCGTTCAAAAAATTGAAATCTTTGATACCTCTTATTCATCACAATTGTGGTCCAACACAAGGAAATGAATTCAGATGGACGGTTTGTATCAACCATATCCTCCCTCCAAGTGTCATAAATGGACATACCCATCCAGAGAAGAGTAATGGACAAGCAGACTAAAATCATATTTCCAAAACAAGTATTGAGGAAAAGAAAAAGCCCATCATTTTCATATTTTCTTTATCATGTCTGTCAAAAGCTAGTCGACTTATGTTTCGAGAATATGTGCTCCAAAATGAGCAAAGTTATTGACTAGTTGCTACTTGCTAGCAGTGGCATTGGACATGTATTTATGCAAAACTAGGCCATATTACATAACTGAGGACATTTTTAAATGCAGCTTCAAGACCCATCAAACTGGACTGTCAGACAATCCAACCACTGTACATGTCCATATCTGAACATTGTATATAGCCTACCTCAGTTTTAGCAACTAAGCTCATGGGGCAAATAGCTCCACGAAGCGAATACCATAGAAGGACTCATACAAAAGACAAGACAAAAGTCTCCTTTATTATGTGGAAGTGAATTTAGAGTGCTTTCTCCATATATGCATGTACTTTTGAGTAAGGATTCTAGAAAAAAAAAAAAAAGCAAACAAAATACCTTCCAGATCCTTTCCGCTAGCTGTGGCAGCCATAATAATGGCTTTAATTTGCTTGCGGAGCCGGTTCCTACTATCAACTACATCTGCATCATCGCCCCCAATTAATAAAGATACATATTTCTCGGTCTTCGGAAAGAACTGCAGTTCATATAGAACTACCATCAATCTTATCCCTGTAGATCTATAATAATATGAACCATGATATAAATACACATACACAAATATATATATATATATATATTGTAGTTTATATGTTTGGTATTATATAATATCTATACCAACAATCAGAAATTGACCACATGAGAGCTGGGTGTGACTCCTAAACGGCCCTCATTTTCACCTAAAACATAAATTATAAAGCAATAGATGACAATATGTAAGGATTTTCATGGTTTAAAATATCGTATTGAGGCAGTGTATCGGTTGGCCCAAGAGAGGATACATGTCGGATACGCATGGATATACTATAAAAATATGGATATAGTGGATACGCAAGAAAAAGTGTAGCTACATAAAACAAGAACCACTTATATGTAAAGATAAACTAAAAATATGATAAATTAACATGTTTTTAATATGATATACACACACATAATACATATATTAATGTGGAAACCACCCACTACACACGCAGGTGCATGGAAACTTTAATAAAAATTCAATAAGTGTAAGGGAAAGTCATAATATATTACATAAGCTAATAAAACATAAAAAAAAAATATTAATATCTCATGAAATGGTACATTTATTTATATATATATAAACTAAATTATAAATTCATAATATTGGTCATAGGATGATATTTATTTTTAAGAGATAAAATATATGATCAATCATGTATAAAAACCTGATCTAGGATGATATTGTGTACTTCTATGTAAATTTTTTAATAGAAATCATTTAAATTCATAATGTTTGTCATAGGATGATGTTTTATTTTTAAGATACAAAATGTATGATCAATCATGTATAAAAACCTAATATTGGATGACATTGTGTACTTCTATTTAAAAAATCTTATAGAAACTATTGAATCATTTATATAAATTTATTAAATTATTTTATAATAAACATAAATATCTAAAAATTATTTTTTCAAACATTTCGATTAATCTATTAAGCGATAGATCAACCTTAGATCATCTTATGTAGGAACTTTAGGTCAAAACAATATTGTTTAATAGGTATTTTTTGTAAATAAAAGGAAATTTACTCTTGTTTTTTTTTTATCGGTAAGGTAATTTATTATTGTTGAAAAAATCTCTAAGAACATTGCATATTTCTTGAAAAATGGGTAGCTAGATCTATGGATTTCGAGTGAAATACATAGATCCATGTAATAAGATTCTGAAACATGTTTTAGACACAAAGAGTATGATTTAGAACGAAAACAAAACTCTTAGAATACATACCTTAGAAAACTATGAAAGAAGAGGAAAACTGCTTTTAAGCTCCACATAATAGATGTTTTTAATCCACTAAGAAGATTTTGAGATGAAATTCACTTTACTTCAATAGGATTTGGTTTTTTGGTTAGGGGGATGAGAGTTGAACAAAGAGTGAATGTTGTATCAAGTGTATTGATCGATATATTGTAACATATAGACTATTGACAGATACGATCGATGTATTACATGTATCCACTAATAAAGTGTAGAAATTAACTTATCCTAAAATACACGTCTATCGTGTCGACAAAGTGGATACAAGATATGTATCGACCGTATCGAGGGATAAGATAAGATATTTTAAACCATAATATAAGGCTCTATAAATAAGCTATTGTGCGAAATGGAGAGATTTCAAATCTTACAACTCTTAAGATTTAAGATTCCTCCCTATGTTGAGGATAATAAAATGGTTGTGAATATTAACTATATATGGAGAGAGAGATGGAGGGAGGGAAAAGCAATGAATTGGTCAATTACCAGATCGTTTTATCTGCATTCAATATCCGAAGAAAAAACACATCAATTGCTTATGAAGTTGCAATCACCTTAGTGAAACATGTTTTGAGGGCAAGGATCAAATCTATCATAAAATTTTCAGAATCACTTATAGAAAAACAAAAGATGGCAGAGAGTATCCAACATGTAGCTTACAAAAGACGGCAAAGAGTGTCCAACATATAACTTACCCTGACGTATTCAAGATCTTATGAAGTTGCAATCACCTTAGTGAAACATGTTTTGAGGGCAAGGATCAAATCTATCATAAAATTTTCAGAATCACTTATAGAAAAACAAAAGATGGCAGAGAGTATCCAACATGTAGCTTACAAAAGACGGCAAAGAGTGTCCAACATATAACTTACCCTGACGTATTCAAGATCTTCTTTTAATTTGGAAAGCTGTTCAGAAATTTCTGCCTCCTGGGTGTGATCAGATGATGCACGTTGCTGCTTCTCCAAACGTCTTATTCTCCTCTCTATTTTTCTTCTCTCTAGTTAGACAAATGTTACAATCAATAGTCAATAATAATTAATAAAACAGTGCATACTACAGAAGTTGCTGTAAATAAGGGGTCAAAGGTCAATGCAATAAAAATATAAATTCGTGTGTGCTTCAAAATATGCATATTGCATTGAATTGATTCAAAATAAAAGAAATGGAGAAAAAATAACCAAAAAACTTTATCTTTCTATCCCGCAAAAATGTTTTACGCTCAATAGCCAAACGAGTGTGAATCTCCTGCTGCTTCTTTGAGCTCTTGCAACTTCTTTTCTTGAGCTTCTCTGACATCAGGTGGAAGATTCTAGAAAAAAAAAAACTGAGTTAGGACGTGCCTTTGTATTCCCAAGAACCAACAGAAATATATGCCACAACCATAAAATCTCCATGAAGGGGCAGTACATGAAATTCCTTGACGTGTGTGTACATGCACACGCATATGAAAGTGTGTATACTGAATAAAAGTGGATTGAGCATTGAAACTACTGAACATATATTCCAATTGAACCTGTGAAAATTACCCTCTCAATCCACAATAATATATATATATATATATATATATGCACACACACACACACACACACACACACGAAAGTTCTACAATTTCAACCCGTTTTAACTTCAAGAAAGTTGTAGGGACGCAATGTTCTGGACATAACAACCATTAAGAATCAGGAATACATACAGCATTCAACAGAGAATCCTGAACATTCAAACCTAACCCCAGCATTCAATAACAATTAAACCAATCTGTATAATGCACAAATTCCATATCCAATACAGAAGGAAGTTCAGCTACCTTTCGAAGCATTCGTCCAGTAGATCGAATCTGGTTCTTGAGAGAGACCGATTTGGGTTTCTTCTCGACTCCTAATCCCTTCGAACGACGATTAACTGGTCGTCGTTCGGCAACCCTGCGCTTACCATATCCACCATGCGCCATTGTCGAGGAATCACAGTCGCGAATCCTTAATCTACTGGTAGTTTTCTAGGGTTTCGATGAAGATCTTCTGCTATTAGGAAAAATAGTACTCGACGGCATTGAAGAATTAAGGCAAAGCTTTCGCCCTAATACTGCCTCGGTCTGCAGCTCCGATAACGACATTGCAGGCGATTGGGTATACATGATTCTCCATGTAGTATCCGCATGCATGCGGCGTCAGCGTGGCTTAGAGAACGAAAAATAACAGAGTAAAAGTACATATATGAGATACTACGAGGATTTTAAAAATAAACATTGGTGATCAGGCCGGCTAATTTAAAAAAAAAAAAACCACACCAACTTTACACGTGTCGTTTTCTAAAAAGTGTATGTACACGTTTTGGATATAGTCACATACACTGAATTATTTAATAAAGTTGTAGACGGTTGTACAGCTATCTTTCATGTGCCAGTTATTAACAACTGCGTACGGTAATTAGACCATTTGGTGAAAATATAATATTTAAACTTGTTCAAATATATCTGATCGTCCTTATCACCAAAAAGGAAATAACTTCTTGGAGAAGCAACTTCTTTTGAATTTCAGCTTGTGGGAGAACGCCACATGTCCTAAACTCCACAAACATAAATAATTTTCTATTTTGAAACATTCAAAAGACTAAAGACTTATGTTCCCGCGGCACACTGTCTTTTAAACGCTCAAGGGAATGAGAAATTTACTCTTTCCTCGAAAGACCTTTTCTTCACTAGAAAGGCGTATTTGGGGGCATTTAACTCCTAATAAACTCTTCAAATAGCTAAGATTTCAATATATCATCGAAGTCACATCTATTTACTCTCTAGAACAGACTTCGAGTAATTGTATTACATACATTTACGTTTTAAAGATGTTTTACTCAAGGAAAGATCTTCGAGGGAACTTTCTATACCTTCTAACTCATGACTCATTCTTGGATCATGTCCATAGACTTCTAAGGACCACTTTTACGCTTTGTCTTAAAAGCAGGTATATTCCTTCCTGTTGAGAAAACTGCAAAGGACAGTCCGAGGGACAACTTCGAAGGACAAATCCGAAAGATGACCTCGAAGGACAAGTCCGAGGGACGAATTCGAAAGACAATTCCAAAGGAAGTATTCTCGGAGCTAACCACCTCTAGATGGTGAATTCGAAGGAGGTATGTTCCCTCCTGCCAAAAGCGAATTCGAATGAGGAATATTC
>JAUPMG010257687.1:0-35677 GCA_031762675.1 Pachysandra terminalis | reverse complement strand
TTTAAATAAGACTCGGGTCGGCTGTATAACCCGACAGGGCTGAACCGGAAAATATGACTTTAATATTCAATTAAAAAATTTTAAAATTACTAAAATACCCTTCTGAATTTCTAGGACCTTACAGGTCGGCATGCCGACGCCCATCGACGAAATGGATTCCTTTTTTTCTCCGTCTTTAAGTCTGTACAGGTTCGTTCATGGTAAACTTAGGTTTAACATAGCAACTTCATAGCATAGTATTATCATTCTAATGCTGGCTCACAGTAGTTCTAGACATGCATAATCATTCACATTCCATATTGTAAATCGAATCTACAAACGAAATTACTCATCTGATAATGGCACATACAGAGTTAGCAGGATGATTTACTTACACACATGATCATTAGAAATTTAGTACAGTCACAAAGATATTATTTCATGAAAACCATACAGAGTAAGGAACTTACCTCTTATGCCTGATCCTAAGTTATTGTGCTATATTTCTACCTTCTTCTTCACCTCTTCCTCTCTTCTTCCTCTTTCTTAGTCTTTCAATATCTCTCTTAGTTTCTAAACACAAATCAATTGTCATGATCGAATGATAGGGAGTTAGAGATATTGGGAAGTAACTCTCCACTTCTATCCCCACTAACCCACCAACAAGGCCATGAGGATTAGACCAATTCAATGCACGGTTGTGCGAATGAATTTGAGTGAAGGTTCTAATAATTCATAAGTTTACCCCATAATAATGTTATTTACATAACGACTCCTATTTGATACTCTTAATTTCAATACATCACCTAACTCATTTAATTGTTTATTAAATATGGGTTAGAGTCACTACGCTTAAGTTTTCTAGAAGGTATTAATCAAAAATGAATTTATTATGTTTTAAATCTTATTTGTTAGTTTGGGCCTTAAGAATAACTCAAGGTCCATACCTGATCACTTAAACCCAATTAAAGTTTATAAGCCCAATTCCTTTTAACTAAGCCCAAGACTAATTAATTAAGCCCATTACTTGAATAATTAAGCCTTAAACAATACATTAAGCCTCTTGTAATTAGTATTTTATTTAATTAAGTCTCAGTCATTAATTTAGATTAAAAGTTCCTACAAGGTCCTAGCCACAAATTACAACTTAAAGATTTATGATTGTGTGTGTAGCACTTTAGTTTCCTATAGTGCATCCCACCAATCACCAACAGTCAAAGTCAAATCTGTAACTGGCTTACTAAAAGTTTAAATTGACTCCTATTTTCTAACTAATTAGAAAATAAGCCCAATTAAAATTAAGTTATAACAATCTACCCTGCTTAAGACAATTTCGTCCTCTAAATTCGATAACCCCCAATTTAGAAAAGTTGAAGATACTTACCTTTAATATGTTATGGAAGTCAATCAACTCTTGCCGAATTCAAAACAGTACCTTCAGTTATTTCATCTTCTTGTTGTAGTGTAAAGACCTTTGTTTGTTGAATTTGTTGTTATGGTGCTTTGTTCTTTCCCTTTTTGTTTCGGATCTTCAATGATTACTCCATAGTATTCTCAACATCAGTATAACTTTGCTGCATAGAACTTGTTCCATCCGAGATAAGTAGAATGATTTGTAATCTGTTTAAGAAGAATCTGCTCACACTTAAGTTAGCAGCCAATGTTAGTAATAAACAATCAGTACACAGAAACTTTTGAAATATCAACATAGAGAAAACTTTAAAATATCAACACACCAAAAACTTATGGAATTGATTGAAAATATAAAACATAGGCTTTGATACAACTTTTGTCACTGCCCAAATCTAAAGATCTCATTGGAGTCCCTAAATTTAGTCTGTAACTCTCACCCCATATCCCTATAGGAGTGAAAAGTAATACATTACCAAAATCTTTGAAATAACTAAGATATAATATTCATTCAAAACAATCATAATAGCGGAAAAATAATATAAGTCTTATGCTTCTAATCAAATCCCTATTAACTAGCCTATGTAATAATCAATTACATAAGTCTAAATAAATAACCCTATAACATTTTCTACTAAAAGCAATCAAACAATAATAAAATAAACATTAAGGTCTTCATCATCTTCTTGTCCTTCATCTTGATCATCAAAGTCTTGATGTCCATTATCTATCGATCCTGAAATATGTTTCTTAGAAAGCGTATGCTACACTTATTAAATAAACGAATATAAATCATATTTAAGATTGAATTAGGGTCAATGCCACTCTCTAATGATAATCCGTAGACTAAATAATGACTTGTATGCAATAATAATATGAAGTGTGTGCAAAACAATATGTATGTATAATGTAATATGAATGTTGGTTCAGTTATTAATGGATGCAATGCATGCTCATGCAACAAATAACTATGATTTCCACGTGTAATCCATGCACAAGAACATGATATGCAAATAATGCATGTTATTTGGCATTCGATTAGTGTATGTTCACATACGATCTTAGTCAACAACCCAAGGATGCCTCACTAATGTGAACCTTCATCCCCAAATACATGGCAAAAATAGTAGATTATTCTATGTGCGCATCATAGTTTCTAAGAGCTTCCATCTGGAGGTCACAACCGCCTCAGTTATTTCTGATCATAAGGAAAAATTATAGTGACCAAAACTCTTTAAATTAATTTTTCCTTTTATTTATTAAAGTATTTAATTAATTGCTTGATTTAATTATTATGTATTTTATAGTTTGAGTATTTAATTAGCATAAGGGGGTAAGAATAATTGAGCTTAGAATTTTGGGGCTGTAGAGTAATTAATTTGGAAATGGGGTTTAGTGGTAATTTAGTAAATTAAATTGAATTGGTTCAACGTACATTGTGCGTTGAACTGGTCGTTGTACTCGGGGCTTGAACGTTGGAATATGGGGAGAGAAACAAGGGAGATTGATCTCCATTCTCTCCTACTTCAACCGAGAGTTCAACAGAGAAGAAATTATTTGTGGTATTTAAGAGAAAAAGTAGAGAGAATCTGATATTATTGGGTTGGATTTGCAGTGAGAGAATAAGAAGAAGAAGAATTACAAAGAAGAATGGGAGGAGGATTTCATCTCCATTAGCGTATTCACTTGCTCAGAATCAAGGAAAGTAGATTTCCTGCCTTTAAATTATTCATGTTATTCAGTTTTACATCTCTATTTGAATTCTAGAAAGAATTGCAGAAATATTTGATTTAAGCATATACATGGTTTTAAATTGATTGAAAGCATGACAAATGTTTAGATATTGGTTTTAAATATTATGAATTTCACTATGTAAGAATTTTGATTGTTCAATAGTATATTTACAATAGTTTACATTGAAAATTTATACTGAAAAATACCCAGAAATCGAAAGTTCAGAAGAACGTTCTAGGCAGTGCGATCGAGCGCACTTGCCTGGGAACGATCCCCGAACGATCGATCGCCAATATGGGGATCGATTGCAATATCTGCGATTGAGAGCATGAGTCTTAGTATCTGTTCCTATGCAATCAAGTGCCCTGTGCTGGGATCGAGTGCATAAGTGTGATCGAGCGCAGTTTTGAGCGATCGATCACAGTGTAACCAATGTTTTGAACTATGGACTATATGGGTTGATGTGACTGAAATGATTGGTTGAGTTGGTTGTTGCATTGTGACCTAGTGGGGTCCAAGGAAGGTTGTGTGCCTATTGTGAAAGCTTTATGCCTAATATTTGTTGATGCTCCCAATCCCAGTCAATTAACATCTAAACTCAGAAACAAGTGGAACGTAATTAGGTGATTAGTAAGGATTTCGTGATTTTATGGGCAGGACATCTGGGATGATTTCTAAGAATTATCGGTGTGTATAGGCGCATGGATACTATTCTTAGATTGTATCACTAAGGTCCTAATAATAATAAATGCATTCATACTATGTTAGCATGATTCTTAAGTGGGCCCGTGAAGAGAGCATGGGATTTCCTTGTGAGGTTTTCTGGTTGGGTTAACTATACCCATGGATGAAAGTCCAATTTAAATAAGGGTAGGTATCTTGTGAGATCCTATACGGTTGGCTATTCCTTGAGTATTGAATACTCAAAAATTAGTATATGGTGGCCTTCGTACCATTGGTTAGCGTTCGGAACGTAGAGAGGGGCATCCGGCTGTTCCTGGTAACTATGTCCCGAATTCGGTTATGATTGAGAAGCTACATTTGGAAGGGGCACATAAGTATCAGGATTACATAGACATTGCAAATCATCCATTTGTGTTAAATTTTGTGTGAGCATAACATTAGATCATGTGAATGTCATTCATACCATAAACATATCCTAATTGAATCCTCATATCGCATTTTTACTTATTTCTTTCTTTTAATTTTGATTATGTATTTGATTTGATATTTTGGCAAGGTAAGATGGTTTTGTACTTATATGAGCATTCCAAACTCACTGTAACGCTTCATATTGTAGGTTGAATTAGAGATCAGAAAGTATTGGTTCATGTTATCTTATGCTTTATTAGTTTGGTTCATGTTTTAAAACTCTGGTTTATGGATATTGATAAGTATGTAGTTGTGGTACTTGTATGTCTTTTACTTATGCTTTTTAGTTTATTTAGCTGTGCTTAATTTTTTGGATTAATGCATTTTCTGGATTTTTGCAGATTTGGTGGTGTTAATGGAAAACTGTGCTAAAGCCGGGAAACTAAGCACTTAGAAGAGGATCTCTGTTGGTGGACGGATTATTAGAAGCCAAAAGAATGCCAAAAGGAAGCCAAAAGGATGCTGAGGTTGAAAAGGAAGGAAAAAGAACCGAAAAGGACAAAAATTGCATTGGCGCTCGAGCGCTAGTGTTGGGCGATCGAGCGCCCGGAGATCGAGCGACAATTTTGGCGATCGAGCAACAACGAGCGTCCAGTTTAGAAACTTCCATTTTCGGGTCCAATTTGTTGCGCGATTTTTAAGGTTTCTAGAGGGTTAATTAGGATGAGTATAAATAGAAAGAGATGAAGATATTTAAGGGGACTTTTAATTAGGTTTTGATTGTTTTTGTTTTAGTTTAGTTTTTGTTCTTGGTGTTGAATCATTGGATTGATTGAAGATGGAGGCTTGGACAAATTTGATGGAGCTAATCAATGTTGCATTGATGTCTTCTACTACTATGAGCAGCTAATCTCCAGGTAGGGTGTTGATTTAAACCCTATTTTATTTTATGGATTAATCTCATGAATGTTTATGAGTGGTTATTTTGATATTTGATGGTTGCATAATTAGAGGGTTAATTGTTAATAACCGAATCTAAAGTTTAACCAATCTTGACCAATCCTATTCCTTGTCTTAGGAATTTGATAATCACCATTGGAATCAAATGACCCTATTTTCTGTGATTATAGGGCCATTGATTATGAAACGGTGCTTATTGGCATTTCATTAGGAATTTGATATCCCATGCCTAGAGAAGACAGATTGTGATACCACAGTAGTTAGTTAGATTAAAGTAGTTAGGGTGTACAGTTTGTGCCAATCGAAGATGGGGTATGCTTATCCCTGATGTTAATGTGACCTTTCCTGTCTATTCGGGGTGAGCTTGTAGCCACACGAATCCTTATCAAATATCAAGATAATTATTCTAAAGTTCATGAGATGTCCATAATAATGAAATAGGGGGATCATCAATACCTTGCGTTTATTTCCCTTGATTTCACATCACATTAGTTTATTTAGTCATATTTTAATTTTCTAGTAATTTTTAGGATCAAATCAACCACTTGATAAACCCATAACCAGTAGGAATTAATTTGATAATTTAGTAAGAGTTAGCACCGATCCTTGAGGTTCGACACCCTCAAAATAGCCCTATCTACAAGATTCGTTTTATTGCGAGTGGTTTAATATTATCATTGAAAAATCCACATCAATTATTGGCCCAACTGAGTGCCATTAGTGAAATTTGTTTTTAAATTCTGTTATGTTAGATATGTTGGCTTCCGTACTATGAGATTTAAATAAGAATGATTTATTTACTTTTGTTCCATCCTTATCTGGGTTAAGCATGTGGAAATATGCGGTCCAGAAATGAATCTCGAAGGTCACACCTTGAGATTCGTGCTTCCCTCATAGGGATTCGTTCCACGGGCTTGGGGGCGTGACAGATTGGTATCAAAGCCTAGGTTTGTGTATAAACAGACTAAGGCTTGTAATCAAGTAAGGATGACTAGAGAACTGTAGAATTAGGCATCATATAGAAACTAGAAGTTAGGATGAAGAAACATAGAAATCAAATGTAGATTGTGTGTTGATTGTTTTATATGAACACTTATGCATGTGAACATTAGAATAGAAGGAGCGATAATGGGAATCTGATAGTTTACATGTAATTATAGATGGCTGGAAGAAGGGGGAGATATGCGGCATGTGAGGTTTCATCCTTTGAGACTCGGTCTGATGTGGACTCACGGTTGTCTGGCATTTACCAGATCTTGGGAGATATTGCGACGATCCAGAGAGATCAGTTACTGAGGACTAAGGAGAGGCAGGTTGTAGTAGTAACTCCTATTGCATGGCTACAGCGGTTCCAGAAGATGTCACCGCCTACGTTTGGAGGTCTGGGGGAGCCGAGTGAGGCTTAGGATTGGCTTATGGACATAGAGAGGATATTCGCACCATGGGATGTCCTGATGATTAGCGTGTTCCACTATCCACCTTCATGTTGAAGGGCGAGGCGCTCCACTGGTGGGAAATGGTGGAGTGGAATTTGATTGGAGTTATGACTTGGGAGGCGGTCAGTGGCCAGTTTCTCGACACCTACTTACCGAGCAGTTATAGGAGGCAGATGTCTTCTGATTTCATGAGTCTAGAGCAGGGTTCTCTTTCAGTAGCTTAGTACGAGTCCAGGTTCGTGATGATGTCGTGATACGCTCCTCATATGATAGTGAATGAAGCAGATAAAGCTACTAAGTTCGAAGAGGGTCTGTAACCAGCTGTTAGATCCAGAGTGATACCTCTGAGACTCAAGACTTTCATTGAAGTTCTGGATTGTGCACGCCTTGTGGAGCAGGACTTTGATCGAGATTCATCATAGAGGAACCAACCTAGGTACGACAGGGGACGGTATCAGCCATACCTTCGGAGGCAGTCTACTTACAGACGGCATAGCACCGATGCTAGACTAGCCAGTACTCCACAGGTGATTACTCCACATGCGATTACAGCTACTCCTGTTTCACGAGAGGCACAGTGGCAGCCACTACCTCCTCAATACTAGCAGTTTTGTTAGGACCAACAGCTTCGTCGGCAGGATACAAGGGTATGCTACAACTGCGGTAAGGAGGGCCATCTTCAGAATCATTGTAGAGCACCCATGAGAGATGGCAGACCAGTTCCACCTAGGCCAGTGCAGGTTGGCAGGGCCAATGCCTTGATTGATATAGCATTTCCTGGAGATAGCCAAGCGACCAATGCGGTGGTGGAAGGTACTATTCACTTATTTCATACTCCAGCCCGCGTATTATTCGATTCTAGTGCATCTCACTCTTTCATATCCAGTAGTTGCATGTTATATTTGGGTTTGCAACCGAGTAGTTTGGAGTCTCAGTTGCATATTGTCAATCCAGTAGGAGGGATTGCTACTCTACACCGAGTGTGCCATGATTGTGTGGTGAAACTAGGTGACCTGAATCTGGAGGCTGACCTTGTAGTATTGGATATGTTCAACTTCGACTTAATACTCGGCATGGATTGGCTCTCTTTCTATCATGCCCGAGTGAATTGTTTCGAGAAGTCAGTTGTATTCGATCTTCCTGGAGGTTGTCGTCTGACTTTCCTTGGGACTGATATGAACTCATATCAAACTGATTTTCTGTGTGTTATGGATGGGGATCATAAACTATCTCTATAGGATATCCCCAAAGTCCGAGACTTCAGCATTGTGTTCCAAGAGATTCCCAGTTTACCACCTAAGCGGGAGGTAGACTTTAGCATAGAACTGACATCGGGTATTGCTCCTATTTCTCTTGCTACATATTGGATGGCTCTGATTGAATTACGAGAGTTGAAGGAGTAGTTAAATGGTTTGATTACACTTGGGTTCATAAGGCCGAGTTCATCACTATGGGGAGCACCAGTGTTGTTCGTGAAGAAGAAGGACGGGTCACTTCGTCTTTGCATGGATTATAGACAGCTGAACCAGGTAAATGTGAAGAACAAGTACCCACTGCCGAGGATTGAAGATTTGTTCGACTAGCCGAGAGGTGCGAAATTCTTTTTGAAGATTGACTTAAGGTCAATTTATCACCAGTTGTGGATCAGAGATGATGACATACAGAAGATAGCCTTTCATACTCACTATGGTCATTACGAGCTTGTCGTCATGCCATTCGAGTTAACGAATGCGCTAGCCGCTTTCAGGGATTTAATGCATCGGGTGTTTAGACCTTTTCTAGATCAGTATGTTGTCATATATGTGGATGACATTCTGATTTATTCGAGGTCCAGGGAAGAGCATGAGGAGCACCTTAGGATTGTGTTGCAGAGGTTATTTGAGCACCAGTTATTCGCCAAGCTTGAGAAGTGAGACTTCTTGAGGGATGAGGTGAGATTTCTTGGTCATATGGATCTGGCCAAGGTAGAGGAAGTTCTTTGTTAGGAACAACTGAAGAATGCATCCGAGATTAGAAGCTTTCTTGGTCTAGCGGGTTATTATCGGAGATTCATTAAGGGATTCTCCACTATTGCTACACCGTTGACTCGCTTGACTAGGAAGGATGTGAAGTTTGTCTAGGATGAGAAGTGTGAGTCGGCCTTCGGGGAGCACAAGGAGAGATTGACTTCAGTGCCAGTCTTAGTGATTCTTGTTAGTGGTCAGAAGATGGAGGCTTACACGGATGCATCTTTGCAGGGCTTGGGCGCAGTTCTGATGCAGGATGGACGTGTGGTGGCTTACGCATCTCGACAACTTAAGACTCATACGTGCAATGATCCCACTCATGATCTTGAGTTGGCTGGTGTCATATTCGCTTTGAAGTTATGGAGTCATTACCTGTACGGCGAGGATTTTGAGCTATTTTCAGACCATAAGAGTCTGAAGTACATTTTTATATAGAAGGATCTGAACATGCGCCAGAGGAAATGGATTGAGTTGTTGAACGACTACATTTTGACAAGCAGTTATCATCCTAGGAAGGAAAATGTAGTAGAAAATGCCTTGAGTTGTAGACCGCATGGAGTGTTAGTACAATTGATCCGGAAGCAGTGGATATTGCAGGAGGCTATAGGTGATTTGGGAGTGCAGTTGGTGGACCATCAAAGTGGTGGATATCTTTTTAGTTTGATTACCAGGCCTTCTTTGGAAGACCATATTGTTGTTAGTCAGAGGAGTGATCAAGACCTCTAGTTGTTAGTGATAAGTATACAATTGTTGTATTTTTATGCCTCTTACTTATGCATTTTAGTCTATTTAGCTGTGCTTATATGTATGTATTAATGCATTTTCTGGGTTTTGCAGATTTGGTTGTGTTAAGGTGAAAGTGTGTTAAAATCGGATATTTAAACATCTTTATGGATCAAGTCTAAGCCGTGGATGACTTACTTGAAGAGAAGAAGAAGAAACCTAAAGAAAAGCTAAGGAAAAAATGCTAAAATAAAGTCAAAACTTACACTGGGGATCGAACGCCAACAACTGGGGATCGAACGCCCGGGGCAATTTTGGGAAAAATCTGGATTTTAGAGTTTTAGTTGCAGTAGGATTAGTAGAATAGTAATTCTAATTCGTTTTTGATTTAGTTTTATGAGTTTAGAACTTCTATAAATAGGTGGTAAGGGATTGTAATTATGATATCTCTCTATCTCTCTTAGGAGAGAGGAGAAAAACTTCAGTTAATTCCAGTTTTTAATAAAGTTTAGTTTTTAGTTAATTCTTTGTGTTCCTGTTCCTGGGAAGAGAAGAAGCTCTTCAAAGGAGATGTATTTCTGCAGCTCTATGTGGATTTCCTATCCCAAGATGAGTAACTAAATTTCCTGTAGAGTACTGATGTAAGTTCTAAATTTCTTAATTATGGTTTAGTTTTGTAGGATTTATATTCTCAGTTACAGATTATTTATTAACCCATTAGATTAATAGGGCTTGATAGTTCTTGCCTAGGGAAGATGAATTATTCTACAAATTAGTTTTTAGGTAGATAGTTCATGCCAACCGAAGATGGATTACACTTTTCCATTATGATAATGTAATTCCGATTTAGGGATTTGATAGTCTATGCTTAAGTAAAATAACTTATATGTAACCCTAGTTTAGAGTGTACAATTATTTATATTTTTGATAGATTACAATTAATCCTATTCAGATACTTTATTAGGATCAGGTAGTGTTAGGAATTTGATAGTCCATGCTTAGGTAGATTAACTGATAAGCAGCTCTAAGATTAGTGAGTCATGTGTACAGTTATTCATATCTTTGATGGATTACACTTATTTCTTTCCAGGAGTTAATATTGAGAAAACTGAGAATTTAATTCTATTGGATTAACCATAATTAAGTGATTAGAATGATCATCAATATTCTACTGTTTCTTTAATTAAAAGTACTTTATTTTAATTTAGATTAATTTAGATTTAATTTAGATTTAATTAGTTTAATCAAAAATTGATCTTTCCTGCTAACTAGAAATAATTTAATAATTTTTCTCCCTTCAGTCTTTGAGGTTCGACACCCTCAAAATAGCCTTATCTGCAAGGATTCGTACTATTGCGAGTGGTTTATTATTATTTGGTTGATAGAACCAGCCACATCAGTTAGCAGCAGACGACAAGAAACCAGAGTGGGTGGTGCATCCTGATGGTTTGATTAGATATCAGGGTTGTCTTTGTGTTCCAGACTATCAAGAGATCAGGAGAGAGATCATGGAGGAGTTACACAAGTCACGATATTCTGTTTTTAATTAGATAATTGTATTTAAATTATTAGGAATTAATTCTAAAGACACATATTTATCTAGGGTTAATTTAATTTTATCTTGTGAGAGCACCCTATTTTTGGCTTTGCATGATACACTTGCACTACATATTGATTATGGGTGTATGCATAGTGATTTTTAGTGTCTTTATATGGTTAGATTTTAAGTTCAAAATTTTAAACTGGTTTTGCCCTTGAAAATATTTGTGTTATCTCTAAATATTGAAAAGAAAAGAAAAAAAAAATTAAAAACTGGCTATGTTTTTCTTTTACTGAGTAACCGGGCCCTTTTGCCTCATAAAGCGAGGGGTGCTCGCATAAAAAGGTAAAAGATTAATGCTAGTTAAGTATTTAGCCTAAACTGAGTAACTGGGCCTTTTTGCCTTATAAAGCAGTCAGGTTCGCGTCAAAAGGTGTAGGTTAATAAAATTTTTACCTAGTAATCAAGCCTTTTTGCCTTATAAAGCAGTCAGGTTCGCGTAAAAAGGTGAAAGGAAAAACAATAGAGACAAAAAAGAAAAAGAAAAAAAATAAGGGGGAATTGTAGTTTAATTTTGAGAAGTTATTTATCTTTGCATATTTAGTTTACTTTAATTGCTTAACATTATTCCCTGATTAGTATTTCACTATCACTTGCATGCTTAGATAGATTGCTGGAATAGGGGTGTTTAAACTAGATAGATTGAATTAATTATAGGTTCATTGTGGAGTCATTAGGATAGTTTCTTTTGATTTAAATATTAATTATTTAGTTAAGTGTTTTTCCTTTAGTTATAAGATCAATAAAATTTAGGAAATTTTCATATATTTTATTATTGCATTAGTATGATAGATGATTAGAATGCTTTAATCTTTTCTTTGCTTGTGGACTAGCAAAGTGTAAGTTTGGGATGTGATAAGTATACAATTGTTGTATTTTTATGCCTCTTACTTATGCATTTTAGTCTATTTAGCTTTGCTTATATGTATGGATTAATGCATTTTCTGGGTTTCGTAGATTTGGTTGTGTTAAGGTGAAAGTGTGTTAAAATCGGATATTTAACCATCTTTATGGATCAAGTCTAAGTCGTGGATGACTTACTTGAAGAGAAGAAGATGAAACCTGAAGAAACGCTAAGGAAAAAAATGCTGAAAAAAGTCAAAATTTACACTGGGGATAGAATGCCCATACATTTAGATTGGAGATCGAACGCCCAACGGGGGATTGAACGCCAACAACTGGGGATGGAACGCCAACAACTGGGGATCGAACGCCCGGGGCAATTTTGGGAAATAATCCGGATTTTAGAGTTTTAGTTGCAGTAGGATTAGTAGAATAGTAATTCTAATTCGTTTTTGATTTAGTTTTGTGAGTTTAGAACTTCTATAAATAGGTGGTAAGGGATTGTAATTAAGATATCTCTCTATCTCTCTTAGGAGAGAGGAGAAAAACTTCAGTTAATTCCAGTTTTTAATAAAGTTTAGTTTTTAGTTAATTCTTTGTGTTCCTGTTCTTGGGAAGAGAAGAAGCTCTTCAAAGGAGATGGATTTCTACAGCTCTATGTGGATTTCCTACCCCATGGGTTTTTGGGCGTGACAAAAATCCGAAGGCCTCGGAAACATGAACTTTCCTTTGTGAACCATACATTAGCCAATCTACTAACAGATTTTCACTCTCATGATTTAGAATATTGGGCATCCCTAATGTGAACTTTCCCTCACCAATCATCTTACCATAAGTCTCTTGGCATAATCCCCTCACCTTGGGAGTAAACAAAACTAGTATATTGGGATCATCACCCAGAATATATCCCTCACAATGAATAGATTTATCTATTTGGATGATCAGTCCCTCAACACAAAAATGCATAACTCCATCATAGGACACCTCACCAATATAGAATAAGCCATAACACTCAATATGTGATAAATTTCCAGAAATATGGAAATAAGGGCAAAGTCTATGCCTCATGCCCAATCCTGGCCAAAAATTATATGGTATATGCAATTATAGTTGATTGTGAAGTTTATTTTAATCAATACAAAACCAATCGCAATAGCACAAATCTTGTAGGATTGGGCTAAATTGAGGGTATCGATCCTCAAGGACTGAAGACAGAAAAATTACTAAATTATCAAAACTAATTGTAATTGAACAGGTATGAATTGATTGGTGAAATTAATTAAATTAAATATTCCTATAAATAAACTAAATTTAAGAAAGTAAATTTAATGAAGAAAAAGCGGAATATTGATGATCCATCTAACCTTATAATTATGGTTAATCTAATAGAATTAGATACTCAGTTAATTAGTTTGATACTGATTTGTGTGGCTACAAGCTCACAACAAGATCCTAAAGAAATTATCCTTAAAAGAGATAAACATAGTCCATCTTTCGAATGGCATAAACTGCATACTCTAAACTAGGGTTGTATGACAATTTATCCTATCTAGGTATGAACTATCAGTTTATTTAATTTGAATTATATTGTCATAATAAATAAGTGTAATCCATCTTCGATTAGCATGAATTATCTACCTAACAACTAAATTGAAGAATAATTCATCTGCCCTAAGCATGAATAATCAAATTTATCAATGAGCCCTATCGCAAAACCAATGTTCTTATGATCAAAGAGAATAAAAACATTTTGAATTCAATTAAGATAAAACTTTTTCTAAGACAATAAAGGTTTTAATCAAAACTGATAAATCTTTAAAACCGATTATTAACAATCCTCTGGACTATGCAATTATCAAACAATTAACTAAGAACCTAAACTCTATAAAATTAAACCATAATTAAAAAGAGTTAAAGATTACATCAATATTCTACAAGAAGATTTAGCTGCTCATCTTAGGGCTGTAAATCAACAGAAAATAGTAGAATTGCAACTTCTTTGAAAGGCTTCACCTCTTCCCAATCGCAAGAACACAAAAGAATCAATGAAAATTGTAATATAAATTTATCACTAATTAATTCTTATTTTCTACAATCTCTAATAACCTATTTAAAGACTTCCTATAGTACTGTGATCGATCGTAGCATCTTGCGCTTGATGCTAATGCTTCAACAACATGATTCTGGGTTGTTTCCTTCGCTTTGTTCCTTGTAAATGGTCATGACTTTGACTTTAGCTCTTCTTAATCCTTCCTTTCCTTCATCTAGATCTTCCTTTAATTTAAGCACCTCTTCATAATCATCAAAGACACTTAAGGAATCATCTTTAGTCCACGTAGTTCCTATAACCATCAATCCTGAAAAACAATGGAAATGCATTAATCCATACATATATGCAAAGCTAAAAAGGACTACTAGACATAAGTAATAAGCTAAAAAGGAATGATTACACCAATGCATCATACCATCCATACCATTACTTTGCTAGTCCACAAGCAAAGAAAAGATTAAACCAATGCATCATACCATGCATCATAATATTGCCATGATCATAAAAGTGTAAAAATTCTGAAATTTTTTATCTTATAAACTGGAGGAATAACACTCTAACTTAATAAGTCATATCCAAATCACATAAAAAACTATCCTAATGACTCCACAATTAATCTACAATCAATCCAATCCTATCTAGTTCGAACACACCTACTCAGGCAACCTATCTAAACATGCAAGTGATAATGAAATACTAATCATAGAAGAATGCTAAGTAATTAAAATTAACTGAATATGCAAAATTTTTAACAATTCTTAAAATTAAACTCTACTGCCCTTATTTATAATTTTTTTTTATCTCTTTTTTTTCTTTTCCCTTTTTTTATTAACTTCCACCTTTTTACGCTAACCTTACTGCTTTATAAGGCAAAAAAGTTATGTTACTCATTGTAAGATAAATATTCAACGAACATATATCTCTTTCCTTTTTATGCGAATACTAATTTCTTTATGAGGCAAAGAGGCCCTGTTACTTAGCGAAAGAAAAATATAACCGGTTTTTTATTCTCCTTTTTTTCAACATTTAGAGATAATACTAATATTCACAAGGGCAAAAGTAGTCTAAAATTTTGAATTTTAAAATCTAAGCATATAAAGTTACTAAAAATCACTTTCATATACAAACATAACTAATATATAGTACAAGTGTACTCATGCAAAACCAAAGTAGGGTGTTTTCACAAGATAGGATTGAACTAACTCTAAATACATGTGTCTTAGAATTGTTTCCTAATGATTTAAATAAAACTATCTAGTCAAAAAGCTATTCCTAAAGTTATAATCTCAACAAAATTTCAAAAGTTTTCAGATTTTCAGTATAATGGCAAAAAGTATATAAAAGATATAAAAGATATGCAATAATCCTCATCTCTTTCTTTTAACACCCCTAATATAAAATATTGGCAATAGTAATAAATGGAAGTGGTAAAAAGAAAGGATACAACCAGATGGATGATCAATCAGATGATGGTAATGGTGTTGGTGGACCAGAACTAAAAAATCCCTGATGATAGAACTGTTGCATCATCTGTTGTGTTTGTATATGCAGATCATCATTGCGTCTTTGTGCCTATAAACCACAAACAACCTCAAAAATAATATAAGAAAGTAAGATCTAATGAAAAAGAAGAAGGAGAAAAGTACATCGGGATGTGCTCTACTCATCCTAAGAGAAAAAACTAAAAAAAATGCCCTGAAACCTTATTTATTCTCTCCAGATCACGTGCGCACAATAATGCGCTCGATCTCAGATCTACGATCGAGCGCAATTCGATCGTTCATAATATCTGTGCTCAATCGCACTGTGTACAGTGTCTAATCTCTAATTGAACTACTCCTAAACTATCTAAGGATCGGTTGCCTCCTATTTAGCGCTATGTTTAACGTCTTTAGCTCGACGTGAGTACTCTCCTCTCAGTCTATTCCCTTCAAGTCTGCCACACTCCACCCTATTGCCTTCTTGTGTTCATTATGTCTTTTTAATCGTCAACTTTCTCGATCCTTTTGCAAATCAGATGCAATAATGATCGAGGTAGTGACTGATGATCCTAAGAAGGCATACTTGAGCTTATCCTGTAGATGTTTAAGCTCAAGTTGTAGTGGAGTATAGGGTAGAATGGAAGGGATACTGGAAAAGGGGAGTGAATCCTCTTCTTATTTTTCAATAGTATCCAAGAGGAAATATTCACTAGCATCTGGTGGATATTGAAATGTGTTGAAGATGTTCAAATTTACATTCATATTCCCAAAGGACAATTCCATCACCCCGGACCTATAGTTAATGAAAGCATTCGCTGTAGCCAAGAATGGGCATCCTAGGATGATAGGAATGTGTCTATTGAGAATTTGAACAGGTTCTATATCAAGAACTATGAAGTCTTCTAAAAAGTAGAACTTGTCCACCTATATGACTACATCTTCAACGATGCACGTGATTTATTTATAGACCTATCTGCTAATTGTAAGACAACCAACTTGGGCGTAAGTTCTCATAAGCCAAGTTTCTGATACACCGAGTAAGGAAGCAAGTTCACACTGGCTCCCAAGTCAAGGAGAGCTCTTTCAATTTTGTGGTCTCCTATGAGACAAGAGATAGTCGGAGCTCCAGGATCCTTAAACTTGGGTGCTATGTGGTGTTGAATTATGAAGCTTACTTGCTCGGTGAGATGGACATTTTGGGGAGTATGACTCCTAGTTCTTTTCTTTGGGGTGCATAAGTTCTGCAGAAACTTGGCATATGAGGGAATCTGTTGTATAGCATCAAGGAGAGAAGATTTATTTTTACCTGTTTAAATACCTCTAACATGTCTTTAATCTTCTTTCCTTGTTTTCCATAATAAGAGTGCTCCTTGAGTCATTACGAGGCTCATAATGTACCTCAGGAGCTGAAGTGATAGAAGAAGGTAAGTTCTCACTCCCTCTTTGATTAATTGACCCTTTAGGATTTTCAATGGGGAATGGGTCAACTTTCTCAATCTCTTCCTTTATTACCTTATTATCAATTATCTTCCCACTTCTCAAAGTGGTAATGGCATGGACCAGCTCGGGATTAGAGCCTCTAGAAGTGGTCCTTTCTACTGCGAATGTACCTTTAGGATTAGCCATTGACTGACTTTGGAATTTCCCATCCTCTAGTATTTTAAATGTATTAGCTATATGCCCTAATTGGGTTTCTAGCTTTGCTATGGATTGAGAATGGGAATTAAGCAATACAATATTTGCTTCAAGTGTACTAAGTGCATCCAATACTTTTTCCTCAAAGATTGAATTCCTAGGAGGGGGAGATGACTGATACTGCTATTGGGTAGGCCTATAATTGGTAGTTGGTTGGAAGGATTGGTTCTTTGGATATGGCTCCCCTTGGTGTTGCATACCATAGGGTGGGGCTGAGTTTTTAGGTACTTGGGCTCAACATGAAAATTTTGGATGGTTTCTCCATCTCAGATTATAAGTATTTGAATATGGATCATTACCCGGTCTAGAGAAAGCGGCATGTTCATGCTCGTGAGACATATCAGCAAATTTTTCCGATGTAGGATAATCTACTGCCTGGTGAGAGGGACTATAACATAGGAAACATGGATCCATTTGAGGGACCACATGAGGTAGAGGTATATGTACAAAGCCAGCCGCCATAAGTTGGTCTAGCTTTCATGAAAGTGAATTCACCTAAGTAGTCACGTTTAATGGGTTATGTACCTTATAAAGACCTTCAGTCTTTGGGACTTTAGGGGTAAGTGTCCTATGACTAGATGAGGTATGTTGTACAAAATTTTCACACAGATTCTCAAAGATAACCCATGCTTAGTTTTCACTTTTGAGCATAAAAGTGTCACCACATGAGGCATCAACCATCTGCCTATGTGGTTCACTTAGCCCATCGTAAAAACACTGTACCAGTTGCCATTTAGGAAAAGCATGGTCTGGACACTTCCTAAGTATGTCTTTAAGTCGCTTACAGGTCTCATGGAACGTTTTCCCTTCAATTTGGGGGAAGCTAGTGATAGCTCTCCTAATTTGGTTGGTCCTTCCTGTGGAGAAATACTTTTTTTTTATAGAATCAATCCTGCATTTGAGCCCATGTAGTAATAGTATTAGCCTCCAAAGTATTAAGCCAATATTTGGCTTTATCCTTTAATGAAAATGGAAGAACCGTATCCTTAAAGCATCATCGGAAAAATTCTGCAATTTAATGGTAGAGCAGATTTCAAGGAACTCATCGAGGTGCTTGTAAGGATCCTCATTATTAAATCCATGATAAGAGGGTAACATTTGTATTATGCTAGACTTAATTTCATACTGAGTTGATCTTACTTGCGACAACTACATACAATAAGGAGAGGTGTATGTGTTTGGGATATAGTGATCCCTAAGCAAGATGGGTCTCTTTTCTTGTTGAGCCATTGGTTTGGGACTGTGTACTCCTAATAAATTAGCTGCTTTCCTATGTTCTCTAAGAGTAAATTCTAGTTCTGGATCACAAGCTTGGGGTGATGTGGGCAATGAACACCTACCTACCATAACTAGTAAATAAACTACTGCCAATGTAACTAAAAATGGAAAAAATTAAATAAACTAATCTAGATATGTACCTAAGCCTTTGATGGTTGCTGGAAGTGTTTAAAAATCAATAACTGCCAATTTGGGCAATTACACTCGATCCGAGAAGCTGCGCTCGATCGTGTACCCAGAAATTTTGCCCGTACGAACCTGCAAAACACAATACCAACATGGCCGTAAAATAATAAAAAAATACTTTAAAAATAAAAAACTAATTAGAACTAATCTAATAATATAGTAATCAAACCGCAACCATCCCCCGACAATGGCACTAAAAATTGATTGTGAAGTTTATTTTAATCAATAATAAACCACTCGCAATAGCACGAATCTTGTAGGATAGGGCTAAATTGAAGTTATTAATCCTCAAGGACTGAAGGGAGAAAAATTACTAAATTATCAAAATTAATTCTAATTAAACAAGTATGAATTGATTGGTAAAATTAATTAAAATAATTATTCTTAAAGATAAACTAAATTAAAAAAAGTTAATTTAGTGAAGAAAAAACAGAATATTGATGATCCTTCTAACCTTATAATTATGGTTAATCTCATAGAATTAGATACTCAGTTAATTTGTTTGACACTGATTTCTGTGGCTACAAGCTCACAACAAGATCCGAAAAAAATTATCCTTAAAACAGATAAGCATAGTCCATCTTTCGAATGACATAAACTGCATATTTTAAACTAGGGTTTTATGAAAATTTGTCTTATCTAGGCATGAACTATCAAATTCTTTAATAGGAATTATATTATCATAATAAATAAGCATAATCCATCTTCAGTTAGCATGAATCATCTACCTAACAACTAAATTACACAATAATTCATCTTCCTTAAGCATGAATTATCAAATTTATTAATCTAATATCAATAAGCCCTATTGCATAATCAATGTTCCTATGATCACAGAAAATAAAAAACATTTTGATTCAATTAAGATAAAAAAAATTTCAGACATGTAAGGTTTTAATCAAAACTGATAAATCTTTAAAATCGATTATTAACAATCCTCTAGACAATGCAACCATTAAACAATTAAATAAGAACCTAAAATCTACAAAATTAAACCATAATTAAAATGAGTTACAGATTACATCAATATTCCACAGGAAGATTTAGCTGCTCGTCTTAGGGCTGGAAATCCACAAAAATTTTTAGAATTCCATCTTCTTTAAAAAGCTTCACCTCTTCCCAATCGCAGGAACACAAAAGAATCAATGAAAATTGCAATATAAATTTATCAGTAATTAATTGTTATTTTCTACAACCTTTGATACACTATTTAAAGACTTCCTACGCCTTCCCAAAGAGAAAAGACTCAAGAAAAACCCAAAATCTTATCCAAAACGGCCTAAACCGACTTATGCGCTTGATCGTACTACGATCGATCGCAGCATCTTGTGCCCAATCCTAATGCTTTAGCAGCACGATTCTAGGTTGTTTCCTTCGCTTTGTTCCTTGTAAATGTTCATGGCATTGACTTTAGCTCTTCTTAATCCTTCCTTTCCTTCATCTAGATCCTTCTTTAACTTAAGCTCCTCTTCATAATCATCAAAGACACTTAAGGAATCATCTTTAGTCCACCTTGCTCCTATAACCAACAATCCAGAAACACAATGGAAATGCATTAATCCATACATATATGCAATGCTAAAAGGACTAATAGAAATAAGTAATAGGCTTAAAAGGACAAGTGTTACACTTATCAATAGCGAACCGTGCGCATTATCTAATCAAGCAAATATGTGTACAATAGTTCATTATATCTAGATAATTAATATGAGTATGCAATTCATGGAATATTTCTCATAGTATCCAATAAAATCAATTCATAACTCCTGTTATATTAAAATATATGAACTGCTTAATCAAACATATCAATTATGAAATTAGGTTATAATCACACCATTAATATCAAAAAATCAATATAAACAATTTAGAACTCAATCAATGTATGTTTACAGTGTGCATAAGAATTAGACTAACATATTTCATACATATAACATAATTAAATAATTAAAAACCAGAAAATCACATCTTTATAAGTCAACAATTCCCAAGGTATGATCATTACACTAAACAGATATAATTTAATCAATATAACATAAGATATGGATTAAGGATGCCCAAATATATCTGCACAAAAATTACAAGTTAATAACATGATTAAAGTAAGCAGTGACCTAGCGACATGCCACTTGGTTGCCACTGGCCTTAGTCCAGTCAATAAACAAAACAACAGTGGTAAGCCTTGACCTAGTGGTGTGCAGCTATCCTAAAAGACATAATTGCAGAGGTTAATTTGTAACACAGTGACTAGCGGTGGCCTAGCATTATTTCGCTTGGTTGCCACTAGCACAACCCAAATAGAGAATTGGTTAGAAGTGACCTACGGTGTGCCACTGGGTTGTCGCTAACCTTGAGAAGTGTGCCCACAAACCAAATAAAACATCCATTGTGGCTAGCAGTGAACAATTGGTTGGCCGCTTGGTTGCTTCTACCACCTAACCAAGCAAAAATAAAGCGGTAGACAAGCGGTTTGCCGCTAATAAAAACAAGCAAGTTTTCTTGGTTTTCGAGATTTGATGTATAGTCACTAGTTTGGTCATAACTTTGTTTATGCTTATCAGAATCCCCTCAAACTTGTATTGTTGGGTTCCTAACGTACAGGAGAATCTTAAAAAAATATAAAATAAATTATATAAAATATATACATAGGTACAATAATTGATAGTTCAGATCTGTATAGTTTTCCAGTTTAGTTCTTATGAAGAAAAGTATAGAAGATAAAGAATTTAAGGTTGTGCTATGTCATACTCATTGAATATGACCTAGAAAACTAGTTCACTTCAAAAATAGAGTTTAATATGATTTCTTACCTTGTCTTGGTTGTTTGATCTTCTCCTTAGTTCAAGTTCTGAATTATTTCTCCAAGCTCCTAAAGCTCCAGCAATCTTCTTCTTCTTCTTCTCTCTCTCTCTCTCTCTCTCTCTCTCTCTCTCTCTTTAGAATATGATTCACACGACCACCCTCTTAGTTTATATATATTTATTTTTTTTGTCCATATTAGTTTAGGAGTTATTCTTAGTTTTGGATTATATTTTAGCTTACAGCCCTTAGATTAGATAAGATTAATTCTAACTCTTAGGTTAAAGTGTCCTAGTTCTAGATGAATTAATCATTAGACTTATCTTTCTTTAATCCTAATTAGATTTTAACTCTTTTCTTTTAATTCTAAACTTCTAGATGAATTGATCCTATGAAATCCTAACCGTTAATTAGCTTTTAATTCCCTAATTAATCCTAGCCATTAAAATAGATTAGATGTTCCTATGAAATCTCAGCCCTTGATTATTATCCTAGTCTTACTTAAACTAGTCTTTAATTATATTATTTACGGTATGTTTCATTCTTAAGCTATTTAGGGCTCCCAATCAAATTCTAACTTAAGTTTTCAATAAGGTATTAATTAAAAATGAATTTATTATGTTTTAAATGTTATTTGTTTGTTTGGGCCTTAAGAATAACTTAAGCCCATTAAGCTAATTCATTAATTAAGGTCCATACCTAATCACTTAAGCCCAATTAAAGTATATAAGCCCGATTCCTTTTAATTAAGCCCAAGCCTAATTAATTAAGCACATTACTTAATTAATTAAGCCTTAAACAATACATTATGTTCTGATGTGTGATCATATAAGGTCTTCATATAATACTATAATTAATGCAAGTATATAGTTATTATATATGTGTTTATAGTTTCTTTTAGAATCCTAGTTAAGTTGTAATTAGTATTTTATTTAATTAAATCTCAGCCATTAATTTATAATAAAAGTTCCTACAAGATCCTAGTCACAAATTATAACTTATAGAGTTATGATTGTGTGTGAAGCACTTTAGTTTCCTATAGTGCAGCCCACTAGTCACAAACAGTCAAAGTCAAATCTGTAACTAACTTACTAACATTTTAAATTGACCCCTATTTTCTAACTAATAAAAAAAGAAGCCCTATTAAAAATTTAGGTTATTACAAATTCATTTCTAGAACAATTATATGCTAAATTACTAAAGTATCTCTATCCTCCAATTATATCCAAACGAGTTTTCCTAATCCAGCAATTAGTTCCAGTCCATTATACTATCAATTAAATTAATTACTAAACTAACATTACTGTTCAATTAATGCTCCATATGACTAGTCTTAATCCCAACAAATCTAACTTGAGTTAATTACACTACACTCCCTTAAATTATTCTCCAATTACAAATCAATCCCCAACTCAATACTTATATTACAAATTAGTCCCTAATGTTCTATTTAGCTTAGGAAGCTACATTATTAAATTCAAAAAAAAATACTCATTCATTTTCTAACTTTATTAATTACTCAAACATTAATTATTAAATTATATTTTCCAGATTTGAGTTACTACATTCTCCCCTCCTTTAGGAAATTTCATCCTTGAAATTTTGTGTGCACGATTTCTAGAATCCCCCAATCCTATAGCTTGTTATGCTTCAATCAAGTTATTCTTAATACAATTATACAATTTAACATACAATACATAACAGTTCATGTCATTCACAAAATTCATCAAACAAGTCATGTTATACATATCACAAAATCATGTGATTCCTAGCTTTACATGTTTCTATTTTTCTTACTAAGTCTCACCGAACTTAAGGGTCTCTAGATCAATTAGCACAAGTAGTTTTAACAAGTAATCACACAAGCATATCAAACAAGCATGTTATGTATTCAACATAAAATTGCAAACATGTGAATTCTAGTTTTCTCCTTTATGTTCTCTACACCCAAGGAAACCAAACCTAGAGCACCCTAGGTACTCTAACCTAGAGCTCTAATACCACTCTGTCTTGCCCAGTATCCAGTGGATCGAATCCCTATGTCGGTTGGCACAGATCACAAGATGCGATCTTCGAGTTCCTAACCAAGGAATGCAGAACAACAACAATCAAACCAATATATACGATTATTTAGTCTCATGTAACCAAAAATAAATCCGATTGCGGAAGCAACATATTATATTGAAATCAACTATGGCTTCATAAAAGCCTACAAATACAACAAATTAACCATCACTAATCTATCCCTATTACATCAATTCTAATCTATGAATCCAAAGCAGTAATCAACGCAATCTCTCATGATGACATGGAATGCACATAACATATACAACACACTATCATGTCAACTCCTAGCATCATAATCATATATTTTCATCATATCAATTCTATAATATCAACATACACATATATCAGTAAACATCAATGCTTATTAACTACACAATGTCATCATGTTATACACTCCACCATACTAACTAGTCCATACCATGTACTTCACCTAGCAAGTCATTAATAGTAATAAGTTCATAACCATAATATCAGCAAGTTAATATTTAAATATCAACATATAACCATATATCAACAAGTCAATAGCCATACAATATTAACAACCCAATAGCCATAGCTCCACAACATCAATAGGTAAATAATACGAAGCATATTAACAATTCTTGTGTCAACAAGTTAACCAAATCAATATCCACAATATACACGATATCCACAAAGCAATAAATATACAATGTCAACAAGTCAATACTATCAACTCCACAATATCAACAACAAACGATGAAATGAATGAATGCAATGCATATGCAATTAATGAATGCAAATAACACAAGAATGCTCAATACAAGGATGCAATGTAATGCCATGAAACTAATGCACTTCCTAACCCAGTAATCAGTAGGGGATCCAAGTTACCTTGGCATCTATTTTACTACAGCTGGACGAGACTCTCTTATTAAGCAATGTCAATTGCAAGGTATTCACTTTAATACAACTGAATACTAACTCTCTTAATCCCACGTTGTACTGCATGGTTCCGTAGGACATCCAACCTATCTAGACTCAATCCCCGCAGCTATTGCCAAAACCTTTATGGGAATCAACACCCAAGGATGGTCTACCTCTAACCATTTTGGGAATTTCACCCAAGGATTGGTCACCCCAATAATAATTGCCTTTTGGGAATTTATACCCAAGGACAGTTACCCAAAAAAAGAATTCACAATTCAATCAATAGCTGCCCGGTTGCCCCGGACGACCTATTAAACAAACCTAGTTGGATTACCAGTGATAATATCCTTCGAAAGCTACCCGTGCGCCAATACACATGAGTAATCCTTGGGACACTGATTGTGAAGTTTATTTAAATCAATAATAAATCACTCGCAATAGCACGGATCTTATAGGATAGGGATAAATTGATGGTATCGATCCTCAAGGACTGAATGGAGAAAAATTACTAAATTATCAAAATTAATTCTAATTAACAAGTATGAATTGATTGGTGAATTTAATTAAATTCATTAATCTTAAGAATAAACTAAATTAAAGAAATTGAAATTAATCAAGAAAAAGCAGAATATTGATGATCCCTATAACTTTATAATTATGGTTAATCCCATAGAATTAGATACTCAATTAATTTGTTTAAATTATTTGTGTGGCTACAAACCCACAACAAGATCCTAAAGAAATTATCCTTAAAAGAGATAAGCATAGTCCATCTTTCGAATGGCATAAACTACATACTCTAAACTAGGGTTGTATAACAATTTATCCTATCTAAGCATGAACTATCAAATTCTTTAATATGAATTATATTATCATAATAAATAAGCATAATCCATCTTCGGTTAGCATGAATCATCTACGTAACAACTAATTTACTGAATAATTCATCTTTCCTAAGCATGAATTATCAAATTTATTAATCTAATATCAATAACCCCTATTGCATAATCAATGTTTCTATGATCACAGAAAATAAAAATATTTTGAATTCAATTAAAATAAAACTTTTTCTAAGATAAGAAATGTTTTAATCAAAACTGATAAATCTTTAAAATCGATTATTAACAATTCTATAGACTGCAATCATCAAACAATTAACTAAGAACCTAAAATCTGTAAAATTAAACCATAATTGAAAAAAGTTAGAGATTACATCAATATTCCACAGGAAGATTTAACTACTCATCTTAGGGTTGAAAATCCACAGAAAAGAGTAGAATTTCATCTCCTTTGTAAAGCTTCACCACTTTCCAATCGCAAGAACACAAAAGAATCATTGAAAATTACAATCTAAATTTATCACTAATTAATTCTTATTTTCTACAATCTCTAATAACCTATTTAAAGACTTCCTATAGTTACAAAGCCTTCCTAAAGAGAAAAAGACTCGTGAGAAACCCAAAACCTTATCCCAAACTTTCTAAATCGACATATGCGCTCGATCAAAAAGTAGTGCGCTCGATCCTACCACGATCGATCACGGTATCCTATGCTCGATCCTAATGCTTTAGCAGCACAAATTTGGGTTGTTTCCCTCGCCTTGTTCCTTGTAGATGGTCATGACTTGGACTTTAATTCTTCCTTTCGGTCATCTAGGTCCTCTCATAACTTAGGTTCCTCTTCAAAATCATCAAAGATGCTTAAGTAATCGACTTTAATCCCCTTAGTTCCTATCACCACAAATCCTGAAAAACCAGAAACATGCATTAATCCACACATATATGCAAGACTAAATAGACTAATATACATAAGTAATAGGATTAAAGGTATAAGTGTTACACACTTATCACACCCCCAAACCTACACTTTGCTAGTCCACAAGCAAAGAAAAGATTAAACCAATGCATCATACCACGTATCATACTGTAATGACCTGAACTTCTAGAAAGAATTTTTCCTTATTTTTATTGTTTTATTTTAATTAATTTTATGCATATGTTCTATAGTTTAATTGAATAAGGGGTAATTAAAACAATTTTTTTTTATTGGGGGCTCTAGGACAATTAGTGGAACTTTAGGGTGATTAATTAAAACTAAATTTTTTCTTCTTTGCTTTGAATCGGTTCAACGCACGGTTGTGCGTTGAATGATTCTCATGTCGTGTGGTGATCGTGGGATTGAGGGAGAAGTTATAGGGATGAATCATCCCCAAAACCTTCTCCCTTGATAAATTTCGTTGGTTGTCAATTAAGGAAAAAAAGAGAGAAGAACAAAGGAAGAAGTGAAAAGAGAGAAAAGAAGAAGATTGAATCTATTCTGTTGTTTTTGATTTGCAGAAGAATCCCCTTAAAGCATTTTTGTTCATTAAGCAAGTTGTGATTTTAAATATCTTATTTTAATTGCATGATTCATCCTTAGGATGTAAGTATTGTAATTTAAGAATAATAAACGTGTATGGGCGCGTGGATTCTATTTGTAGATTATATCACTAAGGTCCTAATCATAATATTTGTATAATTAAATCATTCATATGCTTTTGATTTTCTATCTTTATGATGATTTTTTTTATTGAGTGGTTATTTGTTAAGTCTTATACTTATATGTGCATTCAAAGCTCACTGTAACCTTCATGTTACAGGTTGAGCCAGGGCTAGATTCTTAGATTTATCATTGCTTCAGTTATAAATTTACCTAGTTGTTTTGGAACATTATGAATTTATTTAATTTGGTTGGTTGTAATTTGGATGGCTCAGCTGAGTACCAATTAACTTTGATGTAATAATTTATTTAGTTATTATTGCTTCCGCACTTTGAGAAATGAGTTTAGTTTGTTACTTTGTTCCAAACCTTGATAATTATTGGGTTATGATATTGTGATCCGCTGTCCAGAAATGGATTCCAAAGGTTGCATCTCGAGATTCGTGTCAATTCCTCCTAGGGATTCGTGACGGGATTTCGGGGCGTGACACATACTATTGTCATGATCATAAAAGTGTAAAAGTTCTGAAATTTCTGATCTTATAAACTGAAGGAATAACACTCTAACTTAATAAGTCATATCCAAATCACATGAAAACTATCCTAATGACTCCACAATGAGTCCACAAACAATTCAATCCTATCTAGTTTGAACACACCTACTCAAGCAACCTTTATAAACATGCAAGTGATAGTGAAATATTAATCATGGAAGAATGCTAAGCAATTAAAAATAACTAAATATGAAAAGATTTTAACAATTCTTAAAATTAAACTCAATTGCCCTTATTTATAATTTTTTTTCTTTTGTTTTTATCTCTTTTTTTTTTCTTTTTCTTTTTTTATCACTAACTTCCACCTTTTTACGCGATCCTTACTGCTTTATAAGGCAAAAATGCCCAATTACTCAGTGTAAGCTAAATACTCAACAATCATAAATTTCTCACCTTTTTACGCGAACACTCCTTACTTTGTGAGGCAAAGATGTCCGGTTACTTAGTGAAAGCAAAACATAGTCGATTTTTTATTCTCTTTTGTTTTTTTTTTTTCAATTTATAGAGATAAAAATAATATTCAGAAGGGAAAAAGTAGTCAAAAAAACTCTATTTAAAAACATAGTGGTGTAGACTGAAGTTTCCATTCAAGCACACAGTGTGCTTTGAATTGGTCTTCATTACGTGTTCAATAACGAACATGTAGTGGGGAGAGAATGAGGGAGAGTGAAATCTATAACTTCCACTTTCTCTCACTCTCAAAGGACTCGAGCATTCAGAGAACTTGAATAGAGAGAAATCAAGTGAAAGGAAATCTTATTGTGTTGGTGGTCATCCAGTAGGAGAAGAACAAAAGGGAGTGGAAGAAGAGATCTGATAATCGTTATTTCAGAAGAGGTAAGTAATTTATCCTAGATTCTGTTTGTGCCATTATCGCATGAGTAATTGCCAGATAGGTTTATTCAATCACGATTGATAATGTATACATGAGCATGAGTATAATGTTTACGCATGATTAGAATGCATGATTAGAGATTTCAATCTGTGTATTTGTGGTTGATTGAATAATGAATCTCGAGATAATGAATGGAGATTGATTTCATCGGTAGGTATCAGTAAACCGATAACCCTACTGATGAATGGTGGGCATCGGTGTACCGATGAACTCATCGATGGGCATCGGTAAACCGATAACCTTACCGGTGTTCTATTAATCTTGTTACGTCGGTAGGCGTCAGTGTACTGACGGACCTACCGACAGGTTACACATATATATAATACTTGACTTCAGCGGTGGGTGTCGGTGTACCGACCACTCCACCGACAGGGTTACACTGTATTACGTCGGTAGGCGTCGGTGTACCGACGGGCCTACTGACAGGATATATAGGTATATTGAGACTTGATTTCGTCGATGGGCGTCGGTGTACCGACCACTACACCGATAGAGTTACACTGTGTTCCGTCGGTAGGCGTCGGTGTACCGACGGACCTACCGACAGGATGATAGAATGTGAGAAATGAGTTCGTCGGTGTACTGACCACTCCACCGACAGGGATATACTGAGATACGTCGGTAGGCATCGGTGTACCGATGGGCCTACCGACGATGTAATAAATTCATCTGTATATTCATGAGTGTAGGAACTACAGTTGGGTATGGATGGGCTTAGTTGTGTCTTGTTTAAGGATCAAGGGTCATGGGCAAGAGTCCCATTGGCAGAGAAACCTTGTTGTCTTCTTCATAAACAAGTGTATTGTCCACCCTCCAATTTGTAGTGAATTGTCGTGGAATTGTGATGATGGGTGATATCTAATTTCTGACTGTATGGGCGCTTAGATACTTTAGATAGAACTTATCCTTATGATGTTTACGAATCGGAATAACCTATCATCTGAGACCATGTCAAAATGTTTGGAAGTGGATGATGAAATCTAGTGGATTATCCGTGTGTATGGGCGCATGGATAGTTTGCAATAGAAATTATCATCCGGGTCTTTAAAGTTATAAATGCATGCATACTATGTTAATGTAGCCTGTTAAGTGTGCCCGGTTGGTGGGAGATAAAGGTTCCTGATGGTTTCCTGGAAGGTTGACTATATCTGTGGTTGAAAGATCCACTAAAATAAGGATAGGGAATGCCCTATATGGTTAGCTGGACCATGGGTACTGTACACTCATTAAGACAGCATATGGTGGCTTTTGTACCATGGGTTAGCACCCGGAACAAAGAAGGGCTGTCGGTTGTTCCTGGAACTGCAGTTCCGAACGGTCCTCGTTGAAGCTATAATGGAGGGGCACTTAACTTGAAACAGTAACATTAGACATTTATCATCCATTTAATTGTATGATCTTGTTTGAGCATTCTAGTGCATCTGTATGACATTTTCCGTCATTCTTGTGCATAAAATATTACTGTGACTGCTTATATGATTATGTTGCATTCGTTGAGTTATGGATCGTGCTTATTGGGCTTCATAGCTCACGTGACAATATTATTGTTGCAGGTTGATCGTGTATGAAGGTCAAGGATGGATTAGTTGAAATAATCATGTTTAGCTAAGTTTTCATTTTCTTTCTTTCTGTTACACAACTTGGTTTATTTGTAAGAGGGCTTAGCTGAAGCCATTTTGACTTAGATTGTAATCGTTTCCGCTATTCTGATTATTGAATAAAATTCTGTTTATTTTGTTCTATCTTGGCTGATTGTGACGATCCGCGGTTCAGAAATGAATCCCGAAGGTCGCACCTCGAGATCCGTGCTAACTTCAAGTGGGGATTTGTGCCACTGGATCTGGGGGCATGAAAAATTGGTATCAATGCCAAGTTTTAGACGAGTTTATTGTAAACAAAGTTAGGAAATGAGAACTTCAGAGAACATAGGATCAACTTAGAAATCTGAATTTAGCTGACTAAACTTAGAATCAAACCTAGGGTTGTGTGATTAACTGTGAATTGTATGTATGAGAACATTAGAATCAGACTTAGGATTAGCAATTTAATTACTGCCTATTGAATTGTAGATGAGTGGAAGAAGGATTCGATCAGTGACCAGGGGAGCATCATCCTCTGCAACTCAGGGCAGCGAGGAGCCCCAGATCACAGATGTTTACCAGATCCTGGGATATTTGGTTACCATTCAGAGAGATCAAGCCCAACAGGATGAGACCCAGAGGGTAGAGAGAGCAGAGAGAGAAGGAGAAAGAGGAGAGAGAGCAGCCTGTTAGGATGGAGCCTAGGGTAGTCACGACGACTAAAAGTTGGCTGGAGAAATTCATGAAATTGACTCCACCAGAGTATGAGGGCCTAGGGGAGCCTAATATAGCTTTCGACTGGTTATTGAAGGTGGAGAGGATCTTCCAGACAATGGAGTTTCCTGAGGAAATGCAGCTACTCCTTGCGACATTATTGCTAAAGGGAGAAGCTCTCCATTAGTGGGAGATGGTTGAGAGGAATCTGACTGCACCCTTGACCTAGGATGGATTCAGGGAGAAATTCTTGGAGGCATACTTGCCAAGTAGCTACCGTCGGATGATGGTCATCGAGTTCATGCGCCTGGAGCAAGGGAATATGATGGTGGCCCAATATCAGGCAAGGTTTTCCATGATGTCTCGGTATGCACCACATATCGTGGCAAGTGCGGTGGAGAAGGCAGCCAAATTCGAGGAGGGTCTGCGGATTGCAATCTGAGGCAAGGTAGTTCCTCAGATGTTCAAGACCTATGCTGAATTCCTGAAGTATGCCAGACATGTAGAGATGGACCGAGCAGAGGGATCAGTCTAAGAAGAACAAGGGTGGACGCTTTCATCCTTATCATCAGAGGCCGAATTTCAACAAGCAGCAGAAGAGTGATGACGGGCCCAATGGCACTCCCCCTGCTAAGAAAATTACCACTGCGGAGAGAGATATGCCGCAGCGGCAACCTCTGCCATCTCAGCAGCAGCTGTTCATCCAGCGAGATCAGCGCGATCTACGAGATAGACAAGGATCGCGGGTATGCTTTAATTGTGGTAAGCCTGGACATTTCCAAAGGAACTGTAGGATGGCAAAGAGGGCTGACGGAAGATATGCACCAGCTCAGCCATCGCAGTTTGGGAAAGCCAATGCTATGGCTATTACCTCCTCAGCCCAGAGAGATGGTCGTGCTTCCAATGCAGTGGTGGAAGGTACACTCCATATTTTTCATACTCCAGCTCATGTTCTTTTCGATTTTGGCGCATCGCACTCTTTTATTGCTAGTAGATTCATGACATTCTTAGGACTACAACCGAGTTTGTTAGAAAAACTTTTGAATGTAAACAATCCAGTAGGAGGAATAACTACCTTACACCGGGTATGTCTAGCCTGTGAGGTGAGGGTAGGAGAATTGAATCTAGAGGCCGATTTGATAGTGTTGGAGATGGTAGACTTCGACGTGATCTTTGGCATGGATTGGCTTGCTGCTTATCATGCCAGAGTGGATTGCTTTGAGAAGACTGTAGTCTTTGACCTTCTTGGGGGTAGGCGACTTACTTTTCTCGGGACAGAGAAAGATGTATATCAGACTGATTTCCTGGGTACAACGGAGGTAGGGCAACAGTTATCCTTGGAGGATATACCTATAGTCCGAGAGTACAATATGATATTCCAGGAGATTCCAGGGTTGCCACCTAGGAGGGAGATAGATTTCGGTATTGAGTTATTGCCAGGCACAACACCTATTTCGCTAGCGACTTATCAGATGGCCTCGACTAAGTTACGTGAGTTGAAAGACAAACTAGACGGATTGAGTTCACTTGGCTTTATCAGGCCAAGTACGTCTCCGTGGGGAGCACCTGTCCTATTTGTGAAAAAGAAGGACGGTTCACTTCGTCTCTGTGTAGACTACAGATGATTGAACCAGGTCACGATAAAGAATAAGTACCCTCTACCCAAAATTGATGATCTTTTTGACCAGTTGAGAGGAGCACAGTACTTCTCAAAGATAGACCTGAGATCAGGATACCATCAGCTGAGGATAAAGGAGGAAGACATCCATAAGACAACATTTCGCACTCGTTATGGGCATTACGAGTTCGTAGTGATGCCATTCGGGTTGACGAATGCAATGGCAACTTTTATGGATCTGATGCATCGAGTGTTCTGACCTTACTTAGATCAGTTTGTCATTATCTTCGTCGATGATATTCTAATCTATTTGAGGTCTAGAGAGTTGCATGATGGGCATCTCAGAATCGTGTTGCAGACCTTGGGCGAGCACCAGTTGTATGCCAAATTTGACAAGTGTGATTTCTGGAGGGACGAAGTGAAATTTCTTCAGCATGTAGTTTCTAGAATCGGAATTTCGGTGGACTCATCTAAACTGGATGCGGTGTTAGGTTGGGAACAACCTAAGAATGCCTTAGAGATAAGAGGTTTCTTTGGTTTGGCGGGGTACTATCAGAAATTCATCGAAAAGTTTTCCACGATAGCTGCACCTCTGACCTGACTAACCAGGAATGATGTGAAGTTCGAGTGGAGCGAGCAGTGTGAGACGGCATTCACTGAATTGAAAAAGAGATTGACTTCGGCGCCAGTTCTGGTGATACCTGTGAGTGACCAGAAGTTGGAGGTTTATACGGATGCTTCTTTACAAGGGTTGGGAGCAATCCTTATGCAAAATAGGAATGTTGTGGCCTACGCATCTAAGCAACTTAAGACTCAATGAGCGTAACTACCCTACTTATGATCTTGAGTTGGTCGTAGTTGTGTTTGCCTTGAAGTTGTGGAGACACTATCTGTATGGTGAAGATTTCGAATTATTTTCAGATCATAAAAGTCTGAAATATATTTTGACCTAGAAGGACCTCAATATGTGGCAGAGGAGGTGGATGGAGTTGTTGAGAGACTACATAAAGACACTCATTTATCACCCAGGAAAGGCGAATGTAGTAGCAGATGTGCTGAGTTGTAGACCTCCTAGTGTGCTATCTCAGTTGATGTGCCAGGAGTGGAGCCTGGATCAAGCTGTGGCAGACTTGGTGTCACGTCTTGAACCGGGGTTCCTGTTTGAAATCCCAAATTCAACCACATGACCATCACTCTAGAACAGACTAGATAAAACCGGATATTTAAATTTAATTATCGGAAGCTAACTACAACTCAAACGATAATCCAATATCCGATTAAACTATAGTGCACAAGATCGATAAACCTAGTGTTTTCAAATCAATCCCTATCATCTAACTAAGCAAAGACTTAAACATATACTTTAAGCGGAACAAACCTAAATAGAAAGGATATCAAAGTTTGCAAACCTATATAGGCATACTATAACTCAAAAGGGAAATACAAAAGGATACAATTACTAGGCGTTCGAGAGAACGCTAAGATAAATACAACTCATATGAAAATGCAATTAAATCCTCAAGGAAACAAATAAACGTCTATCGACTAATCAAAGAAGATATTTTATTTGAAAGAGAAATCGAAACCGGATACATCCATAACATCCATTGGTCTTGAATACAAACGATAATAAAAGACATATTTAACTTAAAGGAAATAATAAAGCAAATATAGTTATTACAACACGAACTCTCTTGAAAGATAATACAAAGTTATGCTTTTGAAGTAAAAGACAATAAACATTAAAGGGACACTCCAGCTGTACCACGGCATTGTAAACAGCATCTTCAGCCTTGACCAAGATCACAGCTACAACCTGAAAGGGGGGACCCCAAATAGGGGTGAGCTACACAGCCCAGCAGGATAGAATGCTCACGAATGCATAAGGTAAACTAAACTAGGTCCTACCCATAATCCTATACCACACTAGCAACCAATAAACAACACAATTGCAAGGAAAGCAGTAAACATGATTATAACATAATTAAATGTACATCACTCTACATGAGACTCATCTGTTCAACTCTATTTGAGGCCAACTTTTCATCTTTTATTCTTCATGCAATTCCTAAGTGCAATGCTATATGCTGTGCACCTATCCTAAGATCACCACGGTGATCAGTCAAAAAATCTAAGATGATGCTGATCTATTCATATCCCAGTCAACATAATGAAATGTTGACAAGACGTGAATAGAGGATAGTCAACCTAATGAAAGGTTGACTAGGTTAACATAATGAAATGTTAACGGATTAACATAGTGAAATGTTAATCATGCAATTACAGAAAGTAAATATGATGATCCCGGCATTTGGGCGTCACTGAAGTCAACTAGCCCACGACCGTATCATCTCCCCAGGCTCGGGCGATGTCACCGAAGTCAACTATCCCACTCCCTAGGGCTCATGGACACACGCGATCCAGATATGTCACTCAGGATGGGGGTCAAACGTATTGAACGACCATACCCCAAAACGGGTCAGAGAGTGAACACTCTATTCTATGCACCGGGTCATAGTTTTACGGGCTTTCAACCGAGAGGAACTCAAGCGCCTCTGCCTATTTTTTATCGAAGGGGATGTTTAACATCCCAAGACGGCACCGAAGTAACCTGCCTCTGCACCATGACCAAACAGACTCATCTGCCCCCTGCAGACTCATCTGCTCCACGACCCTCATGCAACACATGCATTCCATACCACAAGTGTCTCAGGCAACACATGCAATTCATACCACACAAGGTTAAGCACGGAGTCTATTGGGATTGCAAGTTCCTCAACTCCATCTCAACAGTCTCCTTCCTTATTATGATTTCCAAATCATAATACGCTCATGAGTGCATCTGAGTCCTCCAACCACGGACTCCTAGACCGCGGTGTTCTCACAGAACAAATCCATGGTCGAGAGAGGATGCTATGCATATGCATGCATGCACGTTAACTAAACAATCATTTGAATGTGTATAAACTAGCTACCCTACCATTCACATACTAATTACTATACAATCTAGTTCACACATATTATAACATTTACTATTTATTTAATCATACACTCATCATGTTATCATCCACCATACATCTACATTTCCATACCACACTCACACACACGTGCCATAGAATACAAAGGGCGCTATGCACCTCATCACAGCATATCACAAATCTCATGCCTCTCACGGCATCACTCGAGTATCCCTGCTCATTGGGTATCCTAATACCCACAGCATCACACCATAACTATTATGCCTCTCACGGCATCACTCGAGCATCCATGCTCATCGGGTATCCTAATACCCACAGGGCCTCATTGCCCACACACACAATCTCATTTCTCATGCCAATGCATAACATGAAGGTAAACTAATGCACAACATGGAGTATAATCTAATCTACGTCTAATCTAGCATCATACATCACAACAATCATCATACAAACATTAAACAAGCAACAATGGATCATACCCATTAAATACCAACCCTAAAACTGGTCTGGACCTGACTTTCGGCGCACCGAACAGGATTTGGTCTCTGAGAACATCCCGGTCTAGGAGTCCGTGGTTGGAGGACTCAAATGTCCTCATGAGCGTATTATGATTTGGAAATCATAATAAGGAAGGAG
>JAUPMG010257679.1:0-20994 GCA_031762675.1 Pachysandra terminalis | reverse complement strand
CAATAAGTATAACTAATCATAGTGTATTGACAAAAAGAGTTAAATGTTTTCGTCACTTAACTATATTTTGAAGACCTACATATCTTTTCCGCAGTGGCAATGAGTCTATAACAAATACGTTTCCTTCGTCTAATTCCACAAAACAGCATAACCAATGGTTGTTATCATAAATTGGAATGAATAACTGAAAACAAACGAAAACAAAAATAATGTTAGCAGTCACAATATTCCAATATATACTTTAAATCTGCCAATTCATTACCATGTTGGATTCCAAAATTTGTCTCCTCGCTTCATCAGTTAAAAGTTGCATGAGGGGAGCAACATTCTTTGTGATATTGCTCTTGATGGATTCCTACACAATTAGTAGATAGTATTAACATTTTAATAGAAATAAGAAGATAGCGTAACTTCAAGTAATTATTATTTAAACTTACCACAATAACTGAACTAAAATAATAGTGACGCATTTCTACGTTTTCTTTTAGAGTATTCAACATATGCATGTACATATCCACCTCCTAAGTGTAAAAAATAAACAATAAAAAAAATAAACACTTATAATTGAGTGTGATCTACATGAGCAAAAAATGAGCAAACTATACGAGTGTTAAAACTTGCATACCCAATTTTCGATCCAACATGTTGGATGCAGCCCTCGCAAATCTTGACGAAGCAAAAATTGATTAAACATCTGAACAATTGTTTCGCTATACAGCCAAAACAAAGTGTTATACAGACAAAAAAAACTCTTATCACGATGAAACACTTACATTTATAACTACAATTAATTTTCTTACTCTTGATCCAAGTTGTCATTGAATACACAGTCATTAACAAGTTTTTCAATGGAAGATAAAGGTGGGAATGCTGACCCATCACCACAAACTGCCTCAATTCCCTACAATGATATGCCAAAGTAAGAATATTGTACACAAATAATCGAAATACAACTTACATACAATACGTATAAAAAATTAAATTTACACTTGCATGTTCCAATGGTTCGACCACCTCTTTACCACGACTTTTCTTGTTGGTTTGTCTTTTTTGCCTATCTTTTGTTTGGGTGGTAAAGGGCGATGTCATAACATCGCTTGGCTTTGTTTGACGTTTAGATCTTCTTGTTGGCACCGTAATGTTGGCACCTTGAGACAACATCTTTCCCGATCTTGTAGGCACTGTAATGATGGCACTTTGAGACAACTCCAATTCTCTATCCCCTTTGATTCCAGTCATGAGCGAACTGATATTCGTTAAGACTTTCATCGTCTCAATGTGCATGGTTTCCAACCTTTCAACTCAAGCCTCCATCTCCTATAAAAAGTGTTAATTAAAAATCACAAGTACAAGTAACTAAAGAACAACCCAAACAGGAAAGGAAAAAAAAAAACAAAAATATCAAATGAGAAGATTACCAGATCCAATGGCCTTCTTGTGATCTCAATCAACATTGTTTCGAGTCTTGCAATTCGATACTCTACCTTATGTAAAAAGTGTAAATCAAAAATCATACGTACAGGTAACTAAAGAACAACCAAAAAAGGAAAGGAAAAAAAAAACAAAACAAAAAATATCATATGAGAAGATTACTGGATCCGACGGTCTTCATGCAAGCTCAATAAGTATTGTTTCGAGTTTTGCAACTCAATCCTCTAATGCTTGTAAAACGGTGTAAATCAAAAATCTCTTTGCATGACATAACATGTAGTAAATGTAACAAAAAAAAAAATAGAGTTGGAAGATTACCTGATCCGGTTTTTTGTGTGCTAATGATGGTGATGATCGTGGTGATGGTTTTGTTGGGGGAGATTTGAAACTTATTTTCCTAGTGCTTCTGCTAGCTTTTTTTTATTTATATTGTAATAAGCTGTATGAATCATAGCCTCCTGCTGATTAATCTCTTTTTGACCCCAAAACGTTATTCAGGGTACATTCAAGTTTGAAGAAGATTTAATCCCATCAATTAGGAATTGCTTGTAATATGAAAGCTGCATTGCATTGCAAAGAAGGACTAAAAAAAACACTTGGATGGCTAAATATCAATAAAAATTTGAATACTAAAAACTTAATTTACCTGGAGGAAGACTACGAAGCCACCAACATATTGATGGTGATGCTTCTTCAAGCAGGTGATGGAGTCCACGAGCCAATCAAGTACAAATTTTGCCCAATTATAATTTCTAATGTTTTCCATATTCTTTAAAGGTTATAAAAATAAGGGTCTGGCCTCGGGCTTCACTTGGGGGCATAGAAAAGACCCTAAGACTAGAAGGACAAAAAGCCTAAGAAAGTCATCTCCATAATCTTGACTTTCTTTGAGTCTTCTCTCAAAGTGACCCAAAGAAATCCTATTGACTTTATTACAATATAAACGTCGCATCTCACGATCATCGTTGTCTATCTCTTTGGTCTCTATAACCCACCCATTGTATGGTAAGCCAAAGATCTCATAGATATTCTGTTCAACGACTTCAATTATATTCCCATCAAATTTAAGGTATCTCGTAGAAGGATTAAATCTATCTACTAGCCACATCAAGTGAGACTTACGTACATTACCTAATTGAAGCTCCAAAAAGGCTCCAAAACCTATGGATCTAATGGCTGCCCTCTGTTGTTCACTTAACTCTGTCACTATTTTCCTAATTCTAATAGGCATGCATCTCGAGCGTACATATCCCTACAAAACAAATTTCATTTCATAAATGTAATCGCTACATAAACAATCAAATGCAACAATTTAACAAGAATTGAAATTGTTTCCTTACCTGATTGAATATGTTGGATGAATTATGACTCATGATTCTGCAAGTAATTGAATCGAAAGTTAGGGTTATCTACATATGGAAAACATTAACAATTGGGCATGGTTAGCCCCTATATGGGGACTTTCCCCAACACTTTAGAGGGTTCCTAGAGGGTACCCAGGCTTAAATATTAAGTCGCAATGGAGTTGTGATCTATTAAGATAAAAAAATATGATATTTGACACTACATTATTAAGCCTAGGGTACCCCAGGCTTAATAATGCCAAGGGTACCCCATGCTTAAAAATTAAAGCCAAGGGTACCCCCTCTTAAGGCTTATACCCTGTGAAACATTAACCTTGGGTACACAATACTAAAGAGGGGGTACCCTTAGACGCATTTTAACAAACAACAAACAAGCATTTCTCTAGATGAGCATGCATGCATGTACAAATAAGAAAAAATAGCAAATAACCATGAGAGAGAGAAAGAAGAATGAGAGTAGAGAAAAATAGCAAACGACCTTCTCTTATGCTTTTTCTGGATTCTCTTCTCCTTGGGGAGATACACTTGTCCTCGACACTGAGAGAGAAGAATGAGAGTAGAGAAGAGAAGAAGAATGAGAGAAGGAGAGAAGAGGTCGACTTGAGGCATAATATTTAAGCCAAGGGTACCCTTTTTTTTTAAGACTTGGCTTAATATTTAATTAATTATTTGAAACCAATTTAAAGCCTTTAGAGGGCTTAAATATTAAGCCTCTTGGGGTACCCCTGTGAAGGGTACCCAAGCCTTAAAATGGGGTACCCTAGGCTTAATAATGCCCAGGGTATGACATGCTTAAAAATTAAGCCAAGGTTACCCCCTCTTAATGCTATGGGTACCCTGTTAATCATTAACCTTGGGTACACAATGACGGATTTTATCAAAATTCAAACAAGCATTTCTCTAGATGAGCATGTACAAATAAGAAAAAATAGCAAATAGCATACCTGTTCTTAAAGTTGTAGAGGATGCGGAACCTTGTGAAGATTGGAAACCGTTTTCCACTGATTTCTTATGCTCTTCTAAGGATTCTTCTTGTAGACTTTCAACGGGTGATACACTTGGCCTTGACATCGAGAGACAAGAAGAGTAAAGAAGAGGTCGACCTCTTCTCTACTCTCTTAAAATGAGAGAGAGACCAAGAAGAGAAAGAAGTCGACTGAGAAAGAAAAGAAGAAGCAAAGAAGAAGAAGGTATTAAAATTTTTAAAAGACCGTTACCATTTGGCGTTAAGTGTTAAGTCCACGTGGCAGCAATCCAACGGTGCTGTATGGATTGCTGCAAGTCTTAAGCTGTAGAAGATACAAAGCCTTTCAATAACGTGTTGTTAAAAAGTAGTGATGTGAAAGGGAGAAGTTGTTTTTTGTTAAAAAGAACAAGAACAAAATTTTTAGTGTGCATAATTTAACTTGTTCGTGGGATTTTGGCCAACGATATTCACTTAGATCGAGAAGGCATGCGTGTTCTCCCATATGTGTCAGATCATAGTATTCAGATCCGATTCGAGCCTAAACCGTTATGATACGGTCACTTTTAAGGCCTTTGAACCGATAATGAAGGAGCGGGTAAAGAAGGCGTGGAAGATAAGTTGTGGTTACAACCTAAGTCACAAGAATGTCGAGCGAGTGCGGGTGTGAGTGCGAGAGCAGGACCGAGAATGCGAGAGCTCCAAACTTGAAAGTAACCCATGGTCCAGAGTGCCTACAAAATGTCTGTATATATACATACAAGTTATAGTTAACGTAATGTATATATATTATTAGTAATAAAAATATTAGTTTTTATTTACTCCTTAATATAATATGTGAGAAACAAAGATTCATTTACGGCCTTGATTTTAGGGAAAAAGGGTGGAGAGAGAAGAACTATGATATTAATTGTCTGTTATTAGGTGATAAGATAAAAAGTATGGGTGGAGAGCATATCTTGGGGGAACTCATTTTTAGTTATACTTTATAAGTAAAAGTCAGTCATACTTTTTTAAGGGTACTAGAATTGCTTAAACTTTTTGAAAGGTTTTAAAACGAGTGGTTCTGCTCTGTAGCAGGACGACTCCTTCTCAAAATGCCCTTTTGCCTTTCCTCCTCCCCCCTTTTTTAATGCAAATGAAATTGAAGGAAAAATATACATTATACCCCTCTTTTAACTCCTCTTTTTGGATCAAACCAATAGGTTTTGCCCTTCCTTCTCTCTTCTTCGTTCGTGTTCTTCCTCTTCTCCCTCGTCAATTTGTCATTTTCTTTGGGATTAAGGTATTGTCTTGCCTTCCATTCGTTTTTCCTCCTCCCCTTAGGTTTAATCTTCATCTCATTCCCTACATTTTGTTTCTCATTCTTTGTCTTGGAATCCCTTTGTTTTTTCTCTGTTCTCCCTCATCAATTCATGATCTTTCTATCATTTGGATTTATTCCTTCAACGAAGTGATTCGTTGGCATTAGAATTTTGTCCTCTGTTAGGATTTGGTTGTTGAGGTTAGGGTATCATTAGGTTTGGAGGTATTGTCACTGTTAGAATTTTCTGCTCCATCTACGGTTCTCGCATTGCTTGACTTAGTTATCCATTTCAGGCTCAATCTAACGAAGGTATGAATTTTTTTTAAATAGTTTTTTTCTTTCACAAAGTATTTCTTGAATCAGTGGAATTTTTTTAAATAGTTATAGAGGAATTTGTGTTGGGTGGTGCTGCAACTAGAGAACATGTGGAATTTCGTTCTGTAATGTACGAGTGTTGTATTATTGATGATCAGTTATTTGATGGTGCAGATGCTTTTTGACAAGCATTGTACAAGTTCAGCGTCGCACATCATGTTTCATATAGGTAGAAGCGAAACACATCTACCAGATGCAGGATTGAGAGTTGCAATTGGAGAGTAACAACTAGTCAAATAAAAGGCACACGATTTGTAAAGGTGAATGCGTTTTTTAACGAACATCTTCATGACTCTGAAGAACATCTTAGTGTTGAGTATCTCGTAAGGACTAAATGGGTTGGTGGTATACTTGAACTCACGATCATGCAAACACCAGGGAACTTACCACGCTAAATCTGCAAAGACTTTCGTAAAGGACATGGAATGAAGATGAGTTATCAGCAGTCGTGGTATAGTAAAGAGAGGCCGAGGAAGAATATTGATGGTGATATTGCCGGGTCATATAGCATAATCCCGTGGATGTGTAATAGGCTTAAAGAAGTAATGCCCGTGACAGTTGCTAAATGCACATGTAATGAGGGGGGTTTATTTAAGCAACTCTTCATTGCATATCATAGTAGCCTGAACAGATTTAGATCTGGTTGTCGACCAATTTTTTTTGTGGACGACATGCATGTACCTCAGCAGTACATATGGAGGGACGCTACTTGGAGCTACTGCTGTGGATGCAAACAACCAGTTTATTCCGATAGCATATGCCGTGGTTTCTTCGGAAAACAACAATGATTAGATGTGGTTTCTAGAAAACTTGAAAGCAGCTTTGAATGATCCTAGAGAAATTGTGATCGTATCTGATTGAAATAAATCAATTCTTCGTTGTGTACGTGTCGTGTTTGGTAGTGATAACCATGATTACTATCTGCAGCATTTAAAAGAAAATTTCAATAAGTTTCTGACTGAAAAGTTTATACAGAAGCCAACAAAGGATCTAGCATTTAAATAATTGCATGAACTTGCCTTAGTAAGGTTGCCTCAAGACTTTGAAGATATGTTAAGAGAATTAGATGGTATTGATCCAGAATCCTCAAAATGGATTTACGAGAACTCTACTCATCATTGGGCCAATATTTATTACCCAAAACGTCGTTGGGATAATTTAAGTTCTAACTTTGCTGAAACCTTTAATGGATGGATTAGGGAGGAGAGGAAAATACCAATCATGGCATTGATCGATGGTATGCGTGTGAAGTTGTCAGAGCTTTTGATGAGACGACACACTGAGTTACAGAGTTGGAATCGTATTGGGCCAAGAATTGAAATGGAGATTAAAACAAATGCTGATATAGGCATTGGATGGATTGTGAGAAGATTCACCCCTACTTCATTTGAGATTGAAATGATGCTTGGAAATAGGGTTGGGGTAGATTTAGCAAAACATAATTGCACTTGTATGAAGTGGGCGATGACTGGCATTCCTTGTGAGCATGCATGTTTGACAATGAAGGAGACTCACCTTAACATACATCCATATGTTGAACCGTGTTACCACAAGGATACCCAAGCTCGTATAAACTCGTAGTTAATGTAGCCTATGCCCAATATTGATATGCCTATCGTCTATACCCCTGAACCTCCTGGTCCTCAGATTGGACAGCCAGTCATAGATGGCCCTCCTCATACCAAACACCCAACCGGTTTTCCAAAAAGGAAGCGTATTGAGTCCCAGTTTATGGCCAAGAGGACTGTATACTGCAAATGTTGTAATAAGCCCGGGCACAATCGTAAATCTTGCAATGAGCCAATCTGAATTCGTATATAGTACAAATGCAATGGTCATAGTAAGTCTTGATCTTTAGACCAAACTCTCCATTTACTCTTGATTTTAATTTAAAGTAATATGGTTTCGAGTTACTAGTAAAGTTGTTGATCCCCTAGACCTCCCCCCCCCTCCCCCCCCCCACACACACACACATCAAAAGTCTTACAATTGGGGTTGGTTTTGGTGCTTTTTCTGATTTTGATGTGGTTTGATATCGATTATCCATTTTGATGCTTCTGTTGCCCACTCTCTTGGTTAGTGGTGTTGTTGGCTTCTCATATCTACTACTGTTGTTGCCATTGCCTTGGTTGCTTGTCGTGGGTCGTGTTTGTCATTGCTGCTTCTTTTTTATGGCCTACTTGGTGTTCCTCTTGTTCATGCTTTGGGTTATTGTACTCATCCATCTGCTTTTGATATGATCTCTTTCCACTCTTGCTCGCTTGCCATTGCTACTTTGTCTGCTTTTACTGTGACTTGTTGTCGATTATACTTCTTGAAGCTGCTGTTGTTTGCTGTATTGGACGTTTACTTGGTGCTGATTAGTGGGTTGTTGGTTTCTTTTGGTTATTGTGTGCTACTATGGTTTGCTTGTCAATGCAGCTATTGTTTTATTGCCTCCGACCTTATCTATGTTGCTAGTACTCTAGAAGATGGAGATGATCTAATTTTATTGGTTGGTTCCTTGATTCCTTGGGTGTCTCCATAGTCCTTTTTTTTTAGTGTTTTGGGTTGATGCTTGTTTTTTACATTTTTTACATTTAGGTAATATGTGTTTGCCTTGTTGGCATGTTTTTTTTTATTTGTTTGTTTGATTCTCATTGTGGTGAAACCTTTATGAACCTTTTGTTGTGCATTTCTATATTTATAAAATCCGGATTTACCTGTTCCAATTGTTTTATTTTTTGGCTTGTTGCACCAAGTGTGCAATTGAAGGACCACTGGGTATGCATCTCTACCCACTAGATGGTGCATCCCTACCCACTTAGTGGTGCATCCTTGCACCACCTTGAACAAGGGCATTCCCACTGGGTGGTGCATCCCTTCCCAATAGGTGGTGCATCGTTTCCCACTTAATGGTGCATCCCTGTCCACTCAGTGGTGCATCCATATCTACTTAGTGGTGCATTCCTGTGCACTTCGTGGTGCATCCTTATCCACTTCGTGGTGCATCCCTTTCCACTGGGTGGTGCATCCCTATCCATTGGGTGATGCATCCCTATCCAATAGGTGGTGCATCCCTACCCACTAGGTGGTGCATCCCTACCCACATATTGTTGCATCAATGCATCACTAAGTGTGCAAGGGAAGGCCCACTAGGTGGTGCATCCTTGCAGCTCCAAGTGTACAAGGGTAGGCACACTGGGTGGTGCATCCTTGCCCAGTAGGTATTGCATCCTGGACCACAAGGTGGTTCATCCCTTCCCCCAAAAGAAGATTATTATTTTACTATGTGAAATTCACATAGAACATAATAATTTTAGCACTCCAACAACATCTGAGTAATAGAGAAAGATCTTTTATTGATTATGGTGACATATGCTGAAGCTATCTGTGTTCACTTTTTCTCACAGTCTGTGTAAAGGTTTCATAGCGAAAAATAAGCTTATTATTTCACTAGATTAAATTTATAGACAACATAATAATTTTACCACTCCAATAGCATCTAAGTAATAGAAAAAGAGCTTTTAGTGACTATGGTCTCTTATGCTGAAGCTATGTTCATATAACATGTCCATTGCATGACTGCCTTGATGTTATGTTTGCAGCTCTAAAGTTCGTGAAGTTAAAGAGATTGGTGGATCTGATATGCCTATAGTTGCTGACATAATGAAGGGGAAGGGTTGAGAGAAGATGCCACATCCTCTGATGTCACGCCCCAAAATCCGAGATATGGGATCTTGATGATTTCAAAGTATGACCTTCGGATCCAAAAGGATGCGGCTATCAGTAACCATATAAATCACATAACCAATTCATGGTTATTCAAAGCATAACTAAAAAAGCAAAGGAAGTCTAATAAAATTAAAAAGAAATTAATTCCAATATCTATCTACTTTAACATAATTCTTGCCCTCATGGGCCCACAAAGTCTAACTACTAATAGGAGTCTTCAGCTACTCCATCCCCTAAGGTCTCTCGGTCCTAGACCTTGCTTGCTAGTGATCAATCGCTATCCACCTCATTCCAGAATCCAAAATTAACCTGTAACAACAGAGGAATGAGAATGGGAGCTCAATAGGAAAATTCCATAGCAATACAATAGATTCTTCCATAATATTATATTGAAACAAATTCATTCCACATAGCATATACGTAATTCACTAACATGTTTATTATCATGCACATAGTTAATCTATCAACTATATAATATACGCAATAAGAATCATAATTCAGTTCAGTTCAAGCTGTTAAGAACTTCTTCATGACATTAAGTACAACCACATTTCACATATTCATAATCCCTTTATGATGAGATGTAAATTTCTTATCTTTCACACTTTAGTAGTTCTCATTTCAGATATCAATGTCTTACCTGGACACTTCTATTCTCATTGAAAACATGCACAACTCAATCTAATTAATGCAAATTCTAATATGTAAAATGCGGATGATGACAGATGAATTACAAGTGGATGTCATGCAATAACATTTGAAGCAAAAGCAAGAATGCCATGGATGATATGAGAATGCAATGAATGATAATTCAAACCGAAACTATGGTTATCATTCACCGACTATTAAGAATACTGTCCAAATACCAATAATAAGTCTAAGGCTCGGGCCATACTCCATGGATATCATCCACCGATTGCTGTTAATACAGTCCAAATACCAATAATAAGACTAAGGCTCGGGCCATACTCCATGGATACCATCCACAGACCATTAATTCATACTGCTCAAATACCAACAATCAAACCAAGGCTCAGGCCATACATACTGTTTCTCCATTTGATACTAACAATGTGCGCCACTGATACTAACACCGATGCCAACACTGATACTAACATTGATGCCAACACTGCCAATACCTTCAACATTCATTTCTTTTAGGGAATACAACCCAAGGTAGAATGTCACCATCTTTCCTTTCAGGGATTATATACAACCTAAGACAGGAAATATGACATCTTCCCTTTCAGGGAATATATACAACCCAAGGCAAGAAATATGCCATATTTCCTTTTAGGGAATATATACAACCTAAGATAGGAAATATGCCATCATTGCGTTCAGGGAACATATACAACCCAAGGTAGAATGCCACCATCTTTCCTTTCAGGGATGAGACCCTAGGCAAGATAAGCTGCCCCATTTTCCTTTTGGGATCTACCCAAGGTAGGAAATTCACCTTTACAAATACATTCAACGATACAAACATCTCATGTTACACACAACACAAGGATTATCAAAACATGTTGAACACATCATCCATTACACGATATTACTAGGGATCTACATATAAGCCTTACACACCATTTTCACAATATTCGATCAAACTACTCTTATAGAACACACTAAGTTCATATAGCATAATCCGATTCATGATATAAACGTTCAATATTACATTAAGTTGTATTGTCCTACTATGCACACCCAAACCACATAGAAACTAGGCAGTTTGTACAATTTATTGCACAAAATCTTATACAAGCATTTTGCACACAAACCACTTGCACACACTTTCTAAATAGCTTCACAGGGCTTCCTATGAAGTTTCAAAGCCATTGGAGCTTGACAGGTGCTCGACAGGTGACAAGCTTCCTGTCGAACCCTCTCGACAGTAGGTCCCGCAAGTTTGTGAGTTTAGGCAGGTACCTCGGCAGCTGCTGAGCTTCCTGCCTAGCAGACAGCTAGTGCCCAGATTTGGAATTTCTTCCTAGTTCTTTGTGCCAAAACCTCCAAACACCAAAATTTAACATTTTTATACATTAAAATCATAAATGTCATCAATACAAACTAACTTAGCATGCTATGATCAAAACCTAACCTTCATACAAGATTTTCATGATAATTCACTACATTCTCAATATTAAAATTCATAGATCTTAAATTTCATTAATCATGAAGATATCTTCAAATAACATGTATAAATCATAAATCACATGCTAATTATAAACACATACAACCCATGATCTTAGATACATTATCTATAGCTTCATCACATACTATGAACATGCCTACTGTAGAACTATGGAAATTCCTACCTCACCATCTTGTTCATCTCGATCCGGAGAAAAGTCTCGATCATCATCTCTTTCTTCTCCTAGTTTCTCTTGCCTTTTTAGGGCTTGCTTGATCAACCTCTTTCTCCTATTCTTTTCTTCTGGGGTAGCCTTGTGCTTCATTGTTCTAATCTTCTTCTTTGCTTTCCCTTTGTTTTCCTTAGCTTTCCTTTCCTTTGCCATTTTCTTCTTGCAATATGCTTTTCTCTTCTTCTCCACTCTCTCTTCTTTTTTCCTTCCTTCCTCTCAATCTCCTAATTCCCCCACTACTTAGTTACGTGAGATAACCTCCCCCTCTTTCTAAGGAGTCATAGTCATTTGAGAATTCAGATTTTGAATTCTCTTAACCAATTAAGTTAGTTATACTACAATTACTAAATTTACCCATATTAACTTTATTATCCCCTCATAACTCACATACCATATGGGCCAAACGACCAGCCCAGGTTCTAAGGCCTTAAAGCCCAATAGCTTTTGGTTATATTTTCATTTATTCCCTTTTTCTTTAACAATTTACACATTAGTCTCTAGATTGTCTAATTAATTACAGTTTTTGGTTCAGGGTCACTACATCTGACCTCGAGAACAACTTCACCACAGAAGAAGAGGATGAAGTATGGTGGATGATAATATTTATTGGTTATTATACCTATGGACGTGTTTAAGGATTTCTATTTATTATTGGTTGTTTGACTAATCCTATTATCACAACAGTCGCAGTGATTCGGTTGATAAATCGACCTTTAATTCATTTTTTATTAACGTGTTTGTAATAAGCTTTTAGTGAACTTTGAATGTTTCATACCTAAAGCACCGGTGTTTAATTTATAAGATGCATAATGTAGAAACATGAAACTGATCATACAACTAACCCAACAAGCAAACTCATACAAATGATGCATAAACAACAGACATGATGCATAAACCTGAATCTAGCCGAATTCAACGCCTTGTTGGAGAAGATTGGAAATCGGAGTCATCAGAATCACATTCTCGTTGTTGATGAGTAGACTCATCCGAGAGGTTTGATTCTGTTTGATATTCATCCAAACTATCGCTAATCTCCTGCACTGGAAGTTCGCTTATGCCTACTTCTTCGTAATCTTTCTTTAGCATACATAATTTAAATGACCTTATGGAGCGCCGATTCATATGCTTGTTCTCACTTTTCATCAAGGACAAGGCTTGTTCTATATTTCGATCGCTACTACGTGAAAATTGTAGAGACCTACGTTTGGAAACTGGTTGTCGATAGTGACGCGATTCTTTTTCCAACATTTCACCGAGTGAATGCTCATGACGCCACTCCCTAACAAGGTGACATGATGGACTTCGTGGTTGTGTTTGTCGGAACACCAACCTACTCCAATAAATGTTGTTCGACATCCTTCGGTTGTTCATGTTGCCTTGAAAATGTGAAATAAGTTCTCAATATTACAACCAACAACTCCAACACTGTTAATATCACTAATTATAATGAACCATCAACTGTGACCTAAATGTATTCAATTGTATTTTTATTTGTACATTTAGATTTGAAAAATCACTGCCTATGTCAAATCTTTTTGGACAAACACAACTACCAATGACTCTTCAATGACATAATTTACTTGTACTTATTGTTATTGACAAGATGAGTCATTGAATACCGCACACAACTCCCCATACCTCAATAATGGCATGTGTAAAGGAATATATTCGCTGCAGATGTTTACCCTCCCACTTTGTTATCTCCTTGTATATGAAAATACAAATTGATGTGACAATACCTGCAGACTGAACCTTGCACACAACTCCCTATACTTCAATAGTGACATATTAAAAGGAATATATATACTACAATTGTTTATTGAAATTTTTTATTTGTTTGTATATGACAATACAAATTGATGTAATAATACCTGCAGAAATGGAATGATATGACATATTAACAGGCTTGTAAATCTGCACAAAATACCTATAAAGGACTTATCATTCTATTTCTGCAGGTATTATCACATTAATTGGTATTTGAATATACAAATAAATAAAAAATATCAATAAAAAAATTGTAGGGCATATATTCCTTTCAATATGTCACTGTTGAAGTATGAGGAGTTGTGTGCAAGGTTCAGTGATTTCTCATATCATTCTATTGATGTGATACTTGTAACTAGGCTGAAAATACTCATGAATGTGCTAAACAAATTTGTAAATCTGCAGAAAATACCAATAAATAACTTATCATTCCATTTCTGTAGGTATTATCACATCAATTGGTTAACGGATAGAGTTGTAACTATGCTAAAAAGACTTGTAAATGTGTTAAATATACTTGTAATTTGGCTAAAAATACTTGTGAATGTGCTAAACAGACTTGTAAATCTGCACAAAATAAAAAGGATCAATAAAAAAGTGTAGGGCATATTAGCACATTCACAAGTATTTTCAGCCTAGTTACAAGTATATTTAACACATTTACAGGTCTTTTCAGCATAGTTACAATTCTATTCATCACGAATTACTCTTTTCAGTTTAGCACAATTACAAGTAGTTTGTCAACATTTAAAGCCATGTTGTGCATATTTATATGTATTTGAAGCAAAGTTACAACTTACAAGTTTTTTGTGCACATTCACAAGCATTTTCAACATAGTTAATACTATTTTCTGCACAATTACAAGTTGTAAGTGCTATGATATAAGAAGGAAAGTTCATATTTTGCAACAGACAATGATTGATACAACAAAGTAATTGATATTGATTGAGATACAATATTACTTTACAATTCCAGTTGAAAATACTCTTAACATGAAGCACTACTATAGAAAGAATGCTCATCACTTATTCAAATCTAATTTTTTGAACTCATCCAATATCCTATGACCAATCTGAGTAACTCTTTCAGATGCCTTGACCTCAGATTCAATCAGTTTTTTGATACATTGGGCGTTGCCTATATCCTCCTCAACTAATTTATTACACGATCCGCCATACTTTCATCTCTCTCTTTGTTTTGGACCTAGGCAAAGTATCTACAAGCGGGATCTCGTGCCTACAAAATACGATAATGTGAGTATCAATTAGTACAGGTCCTTAGGAATCATCATGTTGTCTACTTTGGAAAACTAACCGTTGAGTTAGGACATGCAAAGAAATGATGTCCGCAAGAATCCTTCTTCTTCGATGTCAAAATCTTGAAAGGCCGTGCTTTGCAAGGGAACACCTTATACTTGTTTCCTACATGAAGAATCCACAGTCCTTCATGTCATTGTTCCCACTTTGATTACACTGCAGTTCAAACTATGTAGGTTAAATGAACTATCTATTTAATTGTGAAGCACCAAATGATATCGTGTAGTAATGTTTAAGCATACCCAGTAAGGGTATCTGTAAAACTATCGATTTGGATTACTTTTTGCATGAGACTTCAATCGAATGAGCTGAACACGTTGGCAGACACAAACAAATAAGTTTTTTGTACTGGTATGTGAGGATGATGATCAAGCTATCGAATGAGCTGAACACGTTGGCAGACACAAACAAATAAGCTGTTTGTACTGGTATGTGAGGATGATGATCAAGCTATGTTCCTGTTGCATTCTTCTTGCACTAGATATTGGAGCGAGCATGATGATTGTTGTCTGGTATTGTTATCTTACAAATTTATAATGGTGGAAGAGCGTGCACTATTAAGTAACATGAATGTTACTTTTATTATTGTACGACATAACTGATGTTTGTAATAAAGTAACACAGTTGAGCATATATGCATAATTGTTTTAGTTGCCTTCATAGCTGTTAAATAAAAATGATTCATTAGATTCAGATAGTTTAATCATAATCGTGGGATTACAACGCGAGTTGACCAGAGGGCCTAGCAAAAAAATAAAAATAAATAAACATCAAAACAAAACAGAACAATATAAAACAACCACAATGATACAATGATTGACTAGGAGGTAGCAGTTTCCACTACAAATAGATTGCATTGAAAGGGAGGTGATATCTTCCATTTTAGGTACGGTCTGAATCGGATGAGCTGCTTCTATCTTGCATCTTGGTGCTGGATGTAGCATTGGGTTCCTTGATTATGAAATCTGCGGATGCAAGGAATTGCTCACTGACCCCGCCAGCAATTAGGCTTTTGCGTACTTCCTAAATTCTGCCATGACGGTAGATGCGCTTTCTCATCCTCTTAATCCCATTTTCGAGCTTGATATTGGCTACACGTACTACGTTTGCATCTCCCCTCAGCATTGTTTGAGAGACACGATGAGGAACGGGAATCCCAAGGTTTCGGCATTAAAGCCCAAGCTCCATTGCATTGCTGTATAAGGTTTCCCACTTTATTTTCCCCATTATGAAGTCCCATGTTGGGTCTCCTGCTACTTCATTATTTGCATCTACCTCTATATTCGATATCAATTTCAGAGCTGGTAGCAGTGCTGCTACGTGTGCTTAGTAATCGAGTCAAGTCTAGTATTTATAGACTCAATTTGAGAGTTGGTAGCAGTGCTTTACATCTTGGCATCCTTCTTTCTATTATGAATAGCATTGAAAATAAAATTGTTGTGATACATGTGAACAGTTACAAGTCTTCATAGACTTGTAACTGTTCAACTTATAAAAGTTGAACCAATTACAAACAACTAAAGCTGTCATAAAACACCATTGAAATACAAATTGATATGACAATACATGCAGAAATTGAGAGATATGACTAATCACTGCAAGACTGAACCTTGCACACACCTCCCCATACTTTAATAGTGGCATATTGAAAGGAATATATGCATTACAATTTTTTATTGATTTTTTTATTTGTTTGTATATGAAAAATACAAATTGATGTGATAATACATGCAGAAATGGAATGATATGACCAATCACTGCAAGACTGAACCTTGTACACACCTATCCACACATCAATAGTGGCACATTGAAAGGAATATATGCACTACAATTTTTTATTGATCTTTTTAATTTTTTTGTACTCATTTTTAGTTATAGTTTATGAGATTAACTTAAAGTTAGTCATGCTTTTTGTTTGTCTTTTTTATGAGATTAATTGATGAACGCGGAAGTAATGTCATATCAACTTGTTTGTCTTTTTTATTTATTTGTATATGAAACTACCAATTGATGTGACAATACCTGCTACAGTGACATATTGAAAGGAATATACGCACTACATTTTTTTATTGATATTTTTTATTTGTTTGTCTTCATTATTTGTTTGTATATTCAACTACCAATTAGTTGTTTGTCTTTTTTATTTGTTTGTATTTGAAAATACAAATTCATGTGATAATATCTGCAGACGTGGAATGATATGACAGATTGAAAGGAATATACATGCTAAAAAATTTTATTGATCTTTTTTATTTTGTGTAGATTTACAAGTCTGTTTAGCACATTCACAAGTATTTTCAGCCCAGTTACAAGTATATTTAACACATTTACAAGTCTTTTCAGCACAATTGAAACTCTATTCATCACGAATTACTCTTTTCAGTTTAGCACAATGACAAGAACTTAGTCAACATTTACAGGGATTACAAAAAGATTAGGCTTACTACGCAACAAAACTCATAATTAAAATGGAATGATAAGTCCTTTATAGGTATTTTGTGCAGATCTACAAGTCTGTTTAGCACATTCACAAGTACTTTCAGCCCAGTTACAAGTATATTTAACACATTTAGAGGTCTTTTCAGCACAGTTACAACTATATTCATCACGAATTACTCTTTCCATTTTAAGACAATTACAAGTACTCTGTCAACATTTAAAAGTCTGTTGTGCATATTTAAAATGTAAGTGCTATAATATAAGAAGGAAAGTTGATATAACAAATCACTACAAGACTGAACCTTGCACACAACTCCCCATACTTCACTAATGGCACATTAAAAGGAATGTATGCATTACAATTTTTTATTGATCTTTTTTATTTGTTTGTATATGAAACTACCAATGATGTGACAATCTTAGCAAAAATGGAATGATAAGTCATTTACAGGTATTTTGTGCAGCTTTACAAGTCTGTTTAGCAGATTCAGAAGTAATTTTAGCCCAGTTACAAGTATATTTAACACATTTATAAATCTTTTCAACACAATGACAACTGTATTCATCACGAATTACTCTTTTCAGTTTATCACAATTACAAGAACTTGGTCAACACTTACAGGGTTAATAATGTTGAAGAGAAGTGTAATAACCTAACCAAAATATAGGACTGAATTGTAATAAATAAAAGTATAGGAGTTAGGGTGTAATAAATATAGGGGTTAGTTTAAAAGTTTTAGTAAATTAGTTACAGCTTTGACTTTGGCTGTTTGTGATTGGTGGGCTACACTATAGGAAACTAAAGTGCTTCACACACAATCATAATTTTTTAAGTTATAATGTGTGGCTAGGATCTTGTAGGAACTTTTAATGTGAATCAATGGTTTAGATTAAAAACAGCAATAGAAACTTCCATAGGAGTTAGAAACTTGCTAGAACTTTAAAATTCAAATATAGAAACATAGTTGAACTAAGAAAGCTGAGAATTGATCTAATGGCTTAGAAACTAATACATCCCAATAAAGGGACATGATTAAAATACAAAAACTAATACTAATAGAACTAGGAAGTTTGCTGAAAACATATAAATAAGAGGCCTTGCTTAATTTCGAAAACACAATAATTCCTTGGAGCAAAGAAGAAAAAAGAAGAAGCGCAGAGGTGAATTCTCTCCTCCAACCCAGCAACATCAAGGAAAGTATTTGGATTAAACTCGTTTTATGATTTAAGTAGAGTTTCAAGTCTGTTTTTCAATTGTATGAAGTAAGTTTTCAAAAACCATGTTAGTTTTCAAAGTTTTCAAAGCAATTTAACAACTAATTATTTACTTATGCTTTCCTAAGTATTTTAATTGGGTTTTGTTCGGAATTTAATATTAAGTGAGGTTAATTAAGGAAGAAAATTGATTATAATTATAACTAGATCATAATTCTGGAAAAACAGCCCAGAATCTGCTGATCGGCGAGCCGAGCACGCGTCGAACCAGCCCAGAAGAGCACTCGAGGAGTACTCGATGAGCCGAATATGCACTGAGCCTCCTTCTGTGACCATTGAGCCCTTGGATCTCACGCTGAAACCCAACTCGATGCACCGACTGACGCGCCGAGCATAACAGACTAATTTTTGAGCCTTAAAACTGGAAAAACTGCACAGATTTGAACTTTTGATTTTCGTACCTATGTAAATATTTTATATAATTTATTTTATATTTTTATAAGATTCCCCTATTATTTAAGAACACAAAAACATAATTTTTAACTGATTTCATTAAGAATTCAATAAGTTATGGTTTATTTACTGACCCTGTGTCAATACCAGAAACCCATAACCTGTAAAATTTTGTGTTCATCAATTAAATTACCTATCCTAATATTTTATATATTTTATTTGATATTTTATTATATTCTTTTTTGAGTTACGATTCTAATAAAACAAATTTGAGGTGATTCCGATAAGTATACACAAAGTTATGGACAAAATACTAATGATACCTCAAAACTATCAAAACACTGGAAAACACACCGAGCATGTTCTAAGCGCGCCGAAGCACGCGCCGAGCACACGATGAGAATCCTAAGGCGCGCCAAAAATGATCAATTTGTTTTTTTTGATTGAATTTTTCTGAGCATGTGTATTTTGACCTCATTAGACCAAATTTGATGTTATTTATGCTTGATGGTGCATGTTTCAAATACTCATACCCTATTTGGACTATTTTTCTACGCTGGTTGGAACATTATATTTTAATATGTTTGTTATTATGTGTTTTTGACTTGTTCAGCATGCTAGGTAGACTTATTACATCTTGTACACATCAATTGCATGCTTAGTTAATGTGCACTTTACCACTTGCACCTCATATGCCGTAAGACCATGGATTTGGTCTATAGGTTAAACTGTCACGAATCAACCCAAAAATTTAAATTTTTTGGATTTAGTTGCGACCTTCACCCCATATTGCTAAGGAGTAGATCAAAAAACATAAGCAGAAGTTTCATAGTTCTAGTAAGATATAAGTAACTATTAATGATATGCTAAACTAGCAATTTCAAATGAAGTAAAAGCTCCTTCTAACTATACCATATGTCTATCAGAGTACGCTACTGTAACGACCCGATCCCAGACCCTAGACTAATTAAGATTAGAAACCTAATTAACTTAAATATTTAGGTTTGACCTCACCCGTAACCTAGGCTAATGACCAATAAGACCCTGACCTCCGGGTACTAGACAACGTAAGGAAATTGAGCGAGTTGAGGTGTCAGCCAGCTCGTGGAGTTGTAATTAGATACTTAAATAGGAAATTAATTATTAATAGAATTAATAAGTTATAATAATGACTTAAAACATCCGCCCCATCCTCATTGAAAAAAGCCCTCTAATAGAGCCCACATACGTAGCCAATCGGAAAAGATATGAGCCAAAATCCCAGATTGCCCCCGCTGCTGAAACTATTCACAATCCGACCCGTCCAAACTATAAATAGAACACTTAGGCTCTTTTCACTCATTTTCCTCAAGCTTTTTCCTCTCTTCTCTCTCATGGTGCCAAGGAGAAATGAAGATGGCAATGGAGTTTGGTTGGCCAGCCCTTCGACCTCCGGCACATCTCTCCAGCGTACTCTGGCAAAAAACTTAAGTTGAGTATTCCTATTTTGATTTGTAAATTAGTTGTGTTTTAGCATTTTGGAAGCTTGTAGAAGGTTTGAATGCATTACACCCCCCTTCTCCAAGGGTTTAGACCAATTACAATGATCAAATGTGGAACCCTAAACCCTAGACCAACTAATCTAAGTAAAATGACATCAGACCAAACCCTAAGTGGGGGAAAAAGAGGGAAAGTCCCAAATCCCCATCATAGGCTAAATGGAAACAAAATACAACCTTGGGAATGCCTTCCTGGGAGCAATATCATGATCCCAGCAAATTTTCAGACCCCGAAGCTTAGTCTGTGGCTTCGACGCACTCTTCGGCACACCGCAGAGGTCGCCGAACTACAGAGAGACTTACTGCCTCTGGATTGGTCGCCGAGGATAGTTTCGGCGCACTGAGAAGGTCGCCAAAAGCCCTTTAGGCTCGCCGAAGGGGGTCGCCGAACTATACATTTGACCAATGTAATTTAAATTTTCATCAATTGAGATCAAATTGGACAAGGCCTCAAGGTTCAACTCCATTTGGCACACTTTCCAGGGTCTCAGCGCGTCGACGTGGTCGCCGAGAGGTCGCCTAGGAGATCCACGTGTCCAAATGAGGTGATTCCAAAGGGAGCACGTGTATCTCGATAGGTTACACGTGTTTGACATATCTCTCGGTCAATTGGACCTTCCGTGCAAAATATGACCCCCAAATCCGAGAGATCAGTTTTAATAGTTTTGATCGGGCAATGGGTGTTTTCGGGAAACGATGTGAGCGTGACCCCGAACCCACCTATTAGTTCAAGGCCATCATAATACAC